>JASJOG010000414.1:107500-117500 GCA_030142905.1 Heliopora coerulea | reverse complement strand
TCCACTCCGATATCGCGGAAGGCGACAAGAACCTCAAAGTGGTCAAAGCTCAGGTCAGAGTTTACCTTCCAGTTCTCGCTTTTTTATAGCTGGTTTCAAAGTCAACGATTACGCTACAATCCCACTGACTAATAAACTTGATCGAGTCAATCTTTTGATAAAATGACGCACTGTTAAAACGTTTATCTCTCAATGATCTTCGAATAAATTTTTGGTAAAGTAAGTTCTACCATTTGATATAATAACCTACTATTTGTATCCTGAAATTTTCCCCACAGATTGTTGAAGAATGTGTTCGGGTAATGCTGCTCGGGAAGATTTTAGACAACGATTTTCAACGCAAAAAAGTTGCACGAAAATCGATGCCTTGTCACAAGCCATTTGTGGACGATTTTTAACGAATTTTTTCTCCTTTGAACCCACAAAAAGACTGTTAAATGAAATTCCAACTTTCCTGTGCAGTGTTTTGAAATTTGTACCCCAAAATCTTCACTAATCAAAGATTAATCTGATCGAATTTTGAGGAACCGGGCTCCAGGGTCGGAATTGTTCCACGACAAGATATCATATCCAGTAAATATCTCTTACCCCAATCGATGATTTCGCTATTCGTGCAGTGGATAATTATCCAGGCTAACATAGCCAGTGAACGTTCATGTTTTGAACAACTTTGCCTGTACACTAATCTAATGTTGTCGTTTCAGTAGCGACGTACCCAGGGGATAACTGTTATTCAAGCTTTGAACAATCTTCCCCTAGATTGATGAGAAAAGTTTAAATGAGTTGCGCCAAAACGAAAAGATTTTATGTAAATAAATTTCAGTCTAGAAATACGGACGCTCCTTGTCCTTGAAGACGCCTTATTTATGTATTGTAGTGTGATTATTTTTTTCTGTAGTTGAAAGAGAGAGAAAACAAGATAGAAGCGCTAGACAAAGAACTGGAACACTTGAAGGATCTTCACAAACAAGCTCTTAATAAGGTACTATGGATTACAAAAAGAACTTGGCATACAAAATAGCCAGTTAGTTTTTCACTTCCTCAATTTTCTTGTCCGTTCATTTGTCCAGGTGAGCGAAAGAGACGAAACAGTGCGGAAACTAGAGAGAGAGCTGGACGAGATACGGAAACAGGTTCGTACGCATATAGACGAAAGCCATCAGTATCGGAAATAACTCTGGATGTTTGTGAACGTTGATCATCCTGGTTAGTGCAGTCTTGAGAGAGGACGGCAAGAACCCCGAGTTAGGATTCGAGTTGGGATTCGAATTCATATTAGGGTTAAGGTTAGGGTTAGGGTTAGCCCCAGACGCGAGTACGAAGCGATCATATACATTTTTAGAAAACAAATGTGTTATTTTGTTGTTAGGAATCCTAACTCGAGTGACCAACTTACTCAGTCTTGAGAAAGACTGTGTATAACGCACGAACCATGCAGATACACATAAATATGGTCGAACCTGACATTTACTCTCCAATTGACTCTTAAGATGACCGCCGCTGAAGCCGTCGAAACGTCAGTCACTTTCACCAACGCCAACAGTCTTTCTCAAGCCTACTCTAACCCGTACGGTCAACTTTCACAAACATCTAACGATACTCCCAGGTTCAAACCATTTACTTTATCACGGAAATAACTGTTTTTGATAAATTCATGAAAAAATTCCACCCGTGCTTGGCATCAGGGCATTACGGAGCGTTGAGCAAGAGTATTTGGTAAACATAATGTTTGTTATTTACTCTTTAGTTTACTTTTACAAGTTGAAAAAAGTAATTCTGCTCCTTGAAAACCATCCCATATTTAAATCCCAGGGTACATGGGTTTCGAAACGTTGGATTTTTTTTTATTCAATTTATTATTTGACAACATTTTTCTTCTTGTTCCTCCTACGCCTCGTCTTGTCCTCCTCTTCTTGTTCTTCCATCTCTTCCCACTTCACTTTCACTTTTATTCCTTCTATTTCTTTTCCTACTTTTCTTCCTCCACCGCCTCCTTTTCCTCCTTCGCCTCATCTTTCTCCTTCTTCTTTGTCTCCTTTTCCTACTGCTGTTATTCTTTTAGTCGTCCTCTTGTTTCATCTCACGATCTTTCTCCAGCTCCTTTCCTTCCATCCTTTTCTTCCTTTCTTTTTTGTCCTTCAATTCTCCTTCACGTTTTCCTTCTTCTTCGTCAGAAGAGTTATAATATTGTTCAAAAGCATTACTAATGTTCAGCTCGATCTTTATTTTTTGCCCTGCAGAGTACCGCGCTTAAAGAAAGATTACGTGAAACGGAAGCACAATGTCAAACCCTCGCAGTCAGCTTAGACTACTATAAAGAGCAAGTTAATCTTGAAAAGAAACAAGTAAGTATATATATGCTGCATTAGCGTTTATTTCATGACTGAGTTCTAGTCCTACTCTAAGACAGTCTTACACTATGCAGCTTGTCTCGCAATTTTGCTGTGAGACATGTTGCCTAAGAAATTGCATAGCGTTAAATAGTCTGCAATCTCCCAGTCCCCAAACATTTTTGTTGCTGCAAGTGTTGCGCGAAGATGAACCAAGTTCTACTTATCACGATTGGGGCAATGCTGCAGAGACGTTGCACAATGTAACATCCTTCGTGCAACTTGTCTCACGACAGTAGTCGTGTTCAACCAGTGAAAGTGGATGACCAGTTCATTCTTAGCCCTTTTCTGTCGCTGGTGCGGGACAAGTTGTACAGACTCTTTGCTAAGTGTAATCTCCCTTTATCATGCAACCGCAATTCAACGGATTAAGCCATTGTGAGACAAGTTGCAAGATCAATTGCCTAGTGGAACAGTGACTTGAATAATCTACCCGGACAGACACCCAAAATCTTTTCCCTAAGTCTTCGGACAATTTCCTACCATTCGTGCGTGTCTGGTGTTTTTTTCTCTCCCATAACTGTCCAAATGTTCTCTCGTGGATGTTAATACTACAACAAGACAATATCGAGGAAGAGTATCGTTCCTCATGCGATAGTTCATGAGTGAATTGCTTTATGAACTACCAATAAAGAGCCTGTGGTGTTTTGTAACTAAAATAACATGTTTTCAGGCTGAGGAGGCCCAAAGTGAAGCTGAGAAGACACAACAGACGTTAAGAAAACGAGAAGAATCATTGAAATCCTTAAACGATAAATTTCGCCAGAAATCTGAGGAGGTTGACGTGTTGGCAGAACGTTACGAAACCGAATGCTCGAAGGTATGACATTAGGTTGGATTCTAAGCTGGTCACCCAAACGTGGAAAGTTTACAAGAACTAATTAAGGTGGCTCGACCCAGCTCCTTTTAAAGCTTTTTTAAAGAATGCAGGGTAGACCTTCAAAAATTGGTGAATAAACATTTTTAAAGCGAGTGAGACTTAATCTCAAGAGGAATATCAAAGCCCAGCAAAATATCTTTACGAAAGCCATCGAGTCGGACACAGAAGTAAAATCATATTACTTCTATGTAAATTAATCATAAATTTACTTCTGTGTCCGACTCGATGGCTTTCGTAAAGATATTTTGCTGGGCTTTGATATTCCTCTTGAGATTACGTTTTCCGAGTGAGACTTAATATATGAGGAAGAAAAACATCTATAGCATCAAAAAATTTTACCAAGAAAAGTGATCCGCATATTGATATAGAAGAATGACTTTTCAAAATGGCTCCCATACACCGTTTCACGCGTTTTCATTTATGAAAGAGCACGCGGTGATCCCAGTTTTTATCATTAACATTTCTCTAAATGGATGGTCAATCGATTGGCAGATTTTTTAAAAAGTTTCCGTTACCCTAAATATTCTTTATAAGAAAAATCAAGTTTTTTTGTTCATGGGGCATAACAGAGTTTTTTAAATTCGCTTATTTGACTGGCACAGGTGAAGAGAAATTTTGACGGAAAAAATATGGTGATCGCGGGTTCTTTCGTAAGTAAAATTAAGTTGAATGATAACTGGAAATCATTTTGAAACGTTACTGTTGCCTTTAGCAACTGCTTGAACTCTTTTCTAAGTAACATTGAATGTGACCAAAAATGTTTTTATTCCTTATATGTTACGTTCCATTCACAATTTAAGAATGTTTAGTCACGTTTTTTGAGAGCAGAATTAAAATTTGTGGTGTTTCCCTTTTCAAGAAACTGCCTCGGGCCAACTTTAGTTGTTGCAAAGCAACATCACCTAACAATTTCAAAATCAGAAATTGTTACTGCAAAAGTTCGTGTGGTTCGCGGTTGTTTTTTCTTATGCCCTGTCACAGGTGATTATCGAAAACCCCGCGTGGTGATTGGGCAGAAAATGACGTCATAAATCTCAATAATCACCTACAGGTGAATATAACAGTGAAGGTTCAGAAGCAAGATGGCGACTACCTAAGTAAATGTTACCAGAGAGATTTTAAGTGTTCGTTCGCTACTTTCTGTCAAATAATCACCTGTGTAATTATACTAAAACAATTATTCGCCTCAGGCTCAGTGAATATTATTGAATAATCCCGGAGACGACTATTCACTTCGTCTTTGAAGAATAATTGTTAAGTATAAGCAAAATTATGCTCATTCCAGGGTAAACAGCAAAGCAGGGCAATGGAACAATGTTTTGGAGAATTGTCATCGGCTCGTGAAGCTTTGGATAGGTGCAAGTCCCAAGTAAGGATGTTTGTTTGTTCGTTTGTCTGTTTGTTTGTTTGTTTGCCTCCTCGCTTACTTGGTTGCTTTTTCTTTCTGCTTGCTTGCCAGCTTTTATTTCTTGTCTGTCTAACTGTCTTTCTGAATAATGACAAAGTAAAAGGCTGCTTAGGCAGTGATGAACGACGTGTTTGAAAAGCGAAGGGGAAGAGGGAACTCCTGAAGCTTCAGGGAGGACATACTGACGTTTCGGGCAACTGCCCTTCGTCGGAGTGAAAAGTCTCTTTTCTGTCTTTCTGTCTGTCTGTTTGCCGATCTGTTTGTATTTCTCCATCCATCCATCCTTCGATCGATCGATCGATCGATCGATCGATCAACTTACCCATCTAGCTACCTACTCACCTACCCACCTACCTATCCACCAACCTACCCACCTACCTATCCACCAACCTACCCACCAACCTACCTACTTACTTACCTACCTACCTATCTACCTACCTACCTACCTACCTACCTACCTACGTACCTGTCTGCCTACCGACCCACCTGTCCGTCCATCAACCCACCCGTTTTTTAATCCATCCGTCTGTCTGTCTAATATTTGGTTTTATTTTGACGTGATTGTTTGAAGTTTCTTTGCAAATCACATGATTTTCATATTTTCGCCCCTTTGCTCGTTTTGTTTGTCTGTTCGTCTGTCTCTGTGTTTTGTTAAGCAGCTTTTACCCGAAGCTAAATCAAGGAATTCGTTGTCTATCACCAGCTTGCTCATTGTGATGAAATGATTCAAACATTGAAAGAAAAACTTGTCAGCAAGCAGAAGGAGGTAAAATTGCTATGTGCATTGGTATTATGATACCACTACCACACTGAAAATTAGTATGCATTCAGGTATTGCATTCGGATTTATTCAGAAGAATTATATAACAAATTGAACTTTTTCAAGTTGTGGTTCCCATCGTCGTCTCTACGGCGAAAATTGATGACCGAATGACTTCTCTATATACATGCAATTACTGATGACATACACTGCTAGCCTTTGTCTCACTTTCACAGCCTAGCTCGTCTTTGCATCAAATCTGTGACAGCGTTCTTGTGTCAAAAAGTGCAGCTTATGGCTTGAAATCTAAAATTTAGCAAAGCGAATTTTTACAGACAATTTCAAAACTCACTGGCAACTGATGAGCAAAATTCGAAAGAAAATTTCAATCAAGACTTCCAAATATGATACATACTGATGATTGAAACATTTCTCTGACAAACTTTCACACGTTGTTTAGTTAATCAGTTCTGTATCAAATTGCAAGCTCTGGAGGTAGCATCAGCAGTGATTTTTTTATATGAATTGTATTTGTTTTCACTATTCCAGTCTTCTGAAGGTGATGTAGTGCAAGTTTTCGAAGTAATATACAAAATTCGCGTTCCTTACTATATTGGGATAGGAAAACGATCAACTTCGCCTCGTCTGTGTATCCTGATACTGAACGGCCGCTCCCCTAAAACTGTTTTAAATTACTCCATCTTCATTTTGCAGATTACTATCAAAGATGAAAACATCGCAAACATTTCAAACGATCTCGAAATAACGAAAGACAAATTCGTTAAAGCGGAAAGAGAGGTATGTTGCAGGTTATATTAACATTTTGTTTTAACAAGAGAGACAAATTGGGGGGGGGGGGGAATTGACGATCAATGTAAGTCATAAGGCTTGTTAGTAGTCGACGTTTCGATTTTATTGTGATGTTATTTTCAAGTTCAAGTGACAAATGTTGCTTAATGAATTAACATAGAAATTGACTAAAGAGAAGTCTTGTCCGCCCCAGTGTAAACATGAACGTCGCTTTAGATGGTATGAAGTACTCGAACGCCAAAATCCGTCAGTGATGTCAAACTGGTTCATAGCATTTTCTACTCTCGTCAGACGATCTGTGGAAGCGATGACCGTTCTAGTTTGTGTAAAGTCTCCACTAATAACAGGCTATCCCATTCGGATTCAAGCACAGATGACGAATGCGGTTAGCGCGTTGCTTCTCACCGCTGAGGCTCCAACGTACGCCTGATCGGCCGTGGTTACAAGTTGGATGGGTGACCTCCTAATGGTAACCACGTGTTGACTCTCTAGTTTGGGTCTCATGTGAGTAGAGTTGTTGTTGGTCTCTGCTGTACTTCGAGGGTTTTCCTCCGGGTACTCCGGTTTTTCCCCCTCAGTAAAATTAAACCCTTACATCATAGCTGTGCTCCGTGGACAAGTATAGATCGAATGGGGACTGGCAGCGGCGCCTTTGATATGCCTTCGACTCGACTACGTTGATCTGCGTCCTTCGTAATTCAGCCCAGCGGCTGGAAGTAAGGATGATTAGCTTCCTTTCCTTTCCTTTCTGTTCTTTTCCAAATGATAAGACATCTTGCTTGTTCTGTACTGCATTGTTTCATCTGGAGGAAGGGATGACATGGGTTCAGATAAAGACGTTTCCACTTTCAGATCAGCGAGAAAAACCGCAAGATCAAGGAACTTAAAGTGGAATTGTTATCTGAGAAAGAACAACATGCGCAGCGCGTTGAACAGGTACGCCAACCTTTCACCTCGGTTCCAGTTAAAAGTTTTTCAAGATGAGTGACAATGAGTGCAAATGGATAACGTGTCGAATCTGTAAGTGTTATATGTAATATTTGAAAACCGAGCAGGAGTGCTTTATCGGGATTTAAAACACACGGCTATAGCCGAGTGCTTTAGACCAGGTAAAGCACGAACTACGAGTTTTTTAAATGTCTTATGAAATTCACCTCTTAATACGCTAATTCGCGAAGAAAGTTTGGAAAGTTATCGTTCGTAAGCCGAAAAAAATTGAACTTGTTCTTCACATATAAAGGCACATGTATCTTTATGACATAAATAGATCCGACACGCTTATGATTTTCTTTCGTCTTTTCCTCATGGATTCTTAATGAATTTTATAAATAATAGGTAAAGTTTTAATTTAGAAGTGTGAAATATCATTATTATAAATTGTAAGCAACATTTATCACAGGTTTTCTTCTTCAACACATATAAGAATACTGTTACCAATGGAGGACCTGTAGAATAAAATTTAAAATTACGAAAATTATGCATAAAACATTTCATAACAATTTTAGCCGTATACTGTAAAAAAAATTAAAAATAAATAAAATATCCAATAAAAATACAATTATCGTTTAAAAGCTAAAAATATCCTGTATTTTCCATTCAAACTTAGCGATAGACGACTCTTCTTTCAAAGATAAAATAATCTGAAATCCACTAAATATAACCAGGCTTTAATTTTTACTTAAGTTTATTGTTTCAAACTGACTCACTCACACTCATACTCACAATTGCATACCACTGCATACATGCACAGACACAATAACTAACACACTCACGTTTGAACGCAGCACACCCACCCGAACGTTGCATCCGCCACCCCCACACACTACTAGCACGTTGTCTATATACATAAACGTCACACCTAAAATTAATCAACATGTTATTATCACGTTTCAGGCTACTAATTATGAGGAAAGACTACGGAAGACTGAGCGTGAATTAAAAACACTGAAGGAAGAAAATCGTCTTCTTGAAAGGAAGGTGTGAACACGTTTTGATGTTCTTCTTGTTCAAGATTTGTTTTCACACCACCATCAATCACCTGCGTAAATTAAGCTAAGTTTTGCCTCTATTTTCTCCTAAATTATTTGTTTGTTTGAAGAGATGTTTGAAGCTTCGATCAGACACCTCTGAGACTAGAGTGTTCAAAAAAAAAAAAAAACTGACATGTTTCTCGTTGTTGAAACGATTCTCTGAGTTTTGGATCCTTGGTTCTCGAACTCATAAATAGTTCATGACCCAATTAACCAGCCAGACGTAAATATTTGGTCATGTGCGTTTGTTTTGAAACCCGGTAAAGGTCGCGTAAACCGAATACATAGTTAAGAAATCAGACAATAAATGACTCGTACTTAGAACCGTTTGTTACCACGTTTCTTAATTATAAATTCAAAATAGACGATTGAGAAGCTATTTCATAAACTCGTGTCTCGTGTTTTACCAAGGATTACAAATTTTCGAGAACAAAAAAAAACACTTGGCCTACTGCCTCGTGATTTTCACTGTTTTCTCACTTTTGTAAAACATTCGAGAACAACAAAAATCACTCAGCCTGCGGCCTCGTGATTTTCATTATCCTGTCATGTTTTACAAACGCTCGAGAGTAATGAAAATCACTCGGTTCACGCCCTCGTGATTTTCATTGTTCTCTCGGTATTCGTAACCCCTCGTAAAACACTCGCACTCGTTTATGAAATATTACGTGAAACACTTTCCCTGTGATAGGTCACAAAAAGAACGGTAGATTCTTTGTTCTTTTCAGTGAGATGAAAAAGAAAGACGATTGGATAGTTCCTCGTATATCGATCATGTAGACACGAGTATAGAGTTTAAAAAGTCTTTCAAGATTTCGATTTACGATAACGAAATTGCTAGGCTTTGCTGATTAATTTTCGAGCTACAATTCTACCCTCCGTTACGTTACCTAAATTCTTGAGATGATAGATGTACATTCGTCAAGCTTTATCCTCAGAAAAACGATTTCTGAACCCCAGACGGGGATCGAACCCACAACTTTCCGATGACCGGTGAGACGCTCTAACCATTGAGCTAACAAGACTCAGATGGAGAGCCGAGGTGCGAGATCAATACATTTCCAAGATATATATCTCATCAATAACATTATTAACATATAGTGGCTTCCGTTTAGGTCACACATATGTCGAACTTGCACCTTAGCTCACTATCTGAGTCTTGGTAGCTCAAATGTAAGAGCGTCTCCTCGGTCATCAGAAGGTTGCGGGTTCGATCCCCGTCTGAGGCTCAGAAATCGTTTTCCTGAGGATAGAGTTTGTCGATCGTTCATCTGTCATCTCAAGATATATCCACGCTCTCACACTTCTAAAATATAAATTTCATTACCTAAATTCATTGCTGATAATGTTTGAGGAAATCGGCACTTTCGTTAAAATGTTGCCAGTTTGGTTTGTGAAGTAAGTCTTGAAACTGACATTTAGATGGACGGTTTTCCATCTTCTAGTTAACCTGTGAGCAAGAAGGACTTCGAAGAGTCTCCACTCAATTAGAAGAGAACAAACAAATGTACAGGGATGAGGTAAGTTCATCTGCCGTATCTACCCGGAAAAAAAAAACAAACTTCTTAGCGATAAACGAAAAACCGCCTCATTCATCTAGTCTGTGTCATGTTCTAGGTTGTTCAGTACGAAAAAAGCATCCAGCAATTGAATGTTGAGTTAGGATCTCTGAGAGACATCAACCAGAAATACACAAATGAGGTAAATCGACCAAAAAACGTC
>JASJOG010000414.1:0-102500 GCA_030142905.1 Heliopora coerulea | reverse complement strand
CCAAAGGCGTCACCAAGATACTACAGCATTAGTAAGTTTGCGAATCCTGTGGTGAACAACTCAACTTCCCGAACAATAATAGCGTATGAAACTGACTACAACATGGTGGACTTTTTTGTGCAATGGCTGAGATTGCTCGGAAAATTCCACTGTGTAACAGCATCTCACGTCATTCATGTTTTAGAAAATTCTTTTATCGATGCCTACTTCTACCAGAGCCGTGCCTTGGTGGCAAGGCGCCCCCACCCCCCTTCGGCTCTTTCTAACGCACCCCAAGCTTCTTATGTTATGATTGTATACAGTTATACTACAAGTATTCAACTAAACAAGGTACTTCAGTAGAAACAAATTTTTTTGTGCTTTTTGTTTTTTATTACTCAAAATGTAAATGAACGAGACATTGATTTGTATCTAGAAAAAAGACCACGCAGGTCGAACTTTTCTTTCTGAAAATGTCGCCTCATGAGATTTTACTCCCCAGGGCAAGTGCCCCATAGTCCCCTCTGGTACGGCACTGAGTTCTACTATTTACATGACTCACCACAGTAAGATGTACGTTGACTTATCACACGGGTCATGTTCAATTTTTTAGCTCAAGCGACGAGAAACGATCGCGCGACAATTTGAAGACGAATTGCAGACTGCACGTGAGGAGATTCGTTCGCTTATTTCAAAGGTGAGTTACCAAGTGGGCCGAATACCTTTCACGATTTTTTGGTCAAGAAGGTGCTGCGCCTAAACCGCGGCACCGTTCGGGGGATGCGACATGCAACCCCACTTAATAATTATTGTAATACCTACAATAAAAAAAATCATAATTAGTAATGGTAATAGAAGAGACCTAAGGAGCACTATTATTATTATTCCCCCGTTGGTGGAAAAATGCTTAAAAACAAAAGTATTTACTTGAATTATTCGATCAGTTGACTAGTTAGGTAGGCCTTTACTAGATTTCGATTGCGACAAGACAATAACATTCGAACCTGTTGAGTCATGTGGACTTTATTCGCACTGTTTATCCCGCACTTTGCGCCTTATTCATGTTAAGGTTGATGTGAATAGGTGTGTCTTCTTTCCCTCAGATGAATGACTTTAATTTCTTTCACAAAATCTAAAGTCTGGTTCGTTAAAATATTTAGATTGAAGACCAAACGGAAGAAGGTCGAAGTTTGGTTCGTAAATTGGAGGAGACAAGTAAGGAGTTGCAACAAGCCAATAAGCAGGTAACGTACGAGAGTTTTAGTAAGTTTTTATTCGTTTTCCTTTTATTTCTGTCGGTTACACATCGAAATCATCTCTATGGTTACGTCTGATACTTTTCCCGTTCGAAACATTTTTATGGCTTGTTCAGACGAGCCAGGGTGCTGTTACTAGAGGATTGTATTCTCTAGATTGTCTTCAGAATTTTTGCGTTGTGTAAGAAGAGTTCAGATGGCAATTATTTTTTGTTCAGTTTTGTTTTTTCCCGTATTTATCCAGATCAGCAGTTGCGAGGCAGTTATGCGAGAGAAAGAACAAAAGATAACATCACTTATTCAGAAACTCGAAGAAGAGAAACTGGAGGTAAAAGTGGACTAACGGAAAAAGTTGTGCCACTTGAACTGACCTCGGATATTATAGCAAGAAGTTCAAAGGGTGATAACTACTGTGACTGATCGCCTAGAATTCTGACGTTTCGAGCAAAGTGCTTTCGTCAAAGATTGAAAAGGCCTTTGCTCGAAACGTTAGAATTCTTTGCGATCAATCACGGAGTTACCAGCCTTCAAAATTTTTACGTTATTCAACACTGTCTGCGTAGTATCTAAGTTTTATTCTGTAGCAAGACTTTGTTTTGTTTTTTTTTTTATATTGTAGATACGAGATAAAGAGAAGACAGTAAATGCTCTGAAAAAAGAACTTGGATCAGTTCTGGAGAAAAACAGAGCCCTAGCTGAAGAGGTAAACGAGAAGAAGGAAGTTATTAGTTTAAATGTGAATTATGTGATCGAAGTCAAACCGTGTGCCGTAACCAAGACGCTGACATGCATAAAAAAATTGGATCGCAATATGCTTGCAGCATCATTCACACTGATCGTGTCTTTCCCACTTCCCGTAAAACGAGGATAGCGCCAGCACGGGATTATTTTTTGCACCTAAAGGTTGTTCCCATAAGCAAATTTTATCGTGTAACTCGACATTTCTTTATGTAAATCAAATGGATTTGTTATTAGTTTCACTCAGTTGCCTGTGAAGGTGGATTTCTGCTTGGTGTAAAATGTCTTGCGCGTGGCCGCTGTATTGTAAAAATTGAATTGATTTCTACTTGGCTCCACCAGAGAGTTCCTAAAGGTGGATTTCCCTTTGGTGCAAAATGTCACGCGCGCGACCTTTTCCTTTTGTCGGAACTCTCAAGCGTAGCCAAGTAGAAAACTGTTGAATTTTAACGATACATCGGTCGCGCGCGCGACATTTTGCACCAAGTGGAAATCCGCCTTAAGACAAAAGGAAAAAACCGCGCGGGCGACATTTTGGACCAAATCTACCTTGGAAATCTACCTTGGAAATCCTGGGAGTCTACCTTGAGGCAAAAGAAAGAGACAATTCGCGCGATAAAATTTGACCAGTGGAAAACAACCATTATGGCGTACAGATACATGTCGTATGTGCTGGAACTTTATCGAAATGAAGTACGAATAGACACATAGAACAAAAAAAAACAAAAAAACAAATATAAGAACAAAGAACAAAGAAAACATTTTTCTCCTTACAAAGTCCGAAACCTCCGAATGCTTTTGATTGGTTACTTGGCATTCCCTCGCTACCGCCGGGAAATCGAGAATACGCAATAGCCAATCGGAAATGTTGTATTAAAGGTTACAACGAGGGTTTGGAACATGTCTCGCAACACAAATCTTTCATTTGTCAAAAGAGTTCTTGTTGCTTCGTAGTTAGGGTGTCTAATCAGTGTTAAGCAGGTTGCAGGTCCATTCCAAATACCGACTCACTGAGAAAGATTTTTCTTTAGATTCCTGTTAAGACACTTTGCTTTTTTGCATTTTTAGCTTGGTGTCAAGGATGGAGATATCCGAGTTCTTCGCGCTGAACTTCTTTCTGCTCAAAATAAGATGAAGGAAAATGCGAAAGAAGTAAGAACTTGCTCTAAAACCAACACTCTTAATCCCCCCAAAATTTCTGCTTTTTATCGGCTAGGTTTTAATGGTGGTGTGATTGTTGCCATTAAAAAGGTTCCTTTTGCGTTTCTTTGTGCTAATCCTGGCCTAAAGTGTTTGTTGCCACTGTCCTGTTTGCCATGTTGTGTTGCTAGTATTCTTACTATTTTGAAATTCTTTACTTTCGTATTCTTGACAGCAATATCTTGGGAGTTTTCCCAACTTCACGAGTTCGACAAACGGACAAAATTTGGCGTAAAACAATGATAAATTTTCATGTAATTTTCGTTAAGTTTGGCGAGATTAACTTTGCTTTATGTCGTTCTCTTTGTTTTAATTTTTAGATTGGCATCTACGAAGAAAAGCTTCTCCAAATGCGGAAAGATTTAGACCATGCTAACAAGCAAAATCGGCAATGTCAGTCCCAGGTATTTGATCTGTCACTTTGTTTTTACAGACCTTCATAGTTTTCATTTGCCATGGATGTCGAAGAACAGTACTAGTCAGAATATCACGCACGATGAGTTTCTCTTTATCATCCGAGACAAATTCGTGTTTTAAATGCTCGACTGTCGAGTTATCACTCTTCCGACTATCCCACGATCACGATCAGAAACTTAACCAGCTAAAAATCTGTTTTAACTCTTGAGCCGTTCAACTAAAACAGGTTGTCATGCTGGTCTGTAATTCGCTAATCATCGCAATTCTTATTGGTCAATGGGAGGGTTGTATAACCGGTCCCCAAGGGGCTATGTGTCGATTTGTGCCTGTATACACAAACCTATAAAGTTCATCATTAGTTATCCCTGTTCGTTTTAGCTTGTTAACCTGGAACGAAACTTGCAGAACGCAAAAATTCATTTAACCAAGAGTGAAGGAAATCGAAAAGAAATAAATGATCAGGTTTGTTACTTTATCCTACGATTGCCTTCTCCGTTGCATTACTTATTAAATTATTGTTCTATCAGTAGATTAAAATGGTGCATTTGTTAACGCAGTTTCTAATATCAATTATTGTTTTAGTCTTGTTGACAATAGTCGTAGTAATGAATAGGGTAGTGAAAGTGATGGGTGAAAATAAGAGTAGTGGTGGTCATAGTGATCATGGTGATTCATGATGGTGATGGTGGTGGTAATGATGGTGATAGAGGGGTTGGTGGGGGTGGATGTGGGGGTGATGAGAGGTAATAACGATGCTGATGGTGGTAGTGATGATGGTGATTTTGATGTTGTGATGATATGATATGATATGGTAATGGAATGAAGATGACAATGTGATCATAATCGTGATGACGTCAGTGATGGCGATGACGTTGGTAACAATTATAATAATAATGATGAAGGTGATGATACTGATAATAAGTGACGATGGAACAATCCATGTCCCTCTCATGTAAACAACTTTTCCTATTTTCTAGCTCAATGAACGAACCAAAGAACTTGCGACTGCTAAAGCTGAAATAGTTGTCTTTAAACAACAAAACACTGGCGTACAGCAGCAGGTAAATTTATAACATCTCCCGTTTAAAACAATTCAAACAAGTTACAATTTATTTGATATGACAGGTCAAGCTGGAGGAAAAATGTTTCGTCCGTCATCCGAGCACCAAGAAGTATACCGTGAAGTCAAGTTTTTTAACCTACTTTGAGGTGTTTTGAATTGCGGGTGAAACACTCGTCAGAGCATTTGGTCTGTCCTTTTCAATCAAATGCGTATTTTTGACGAAAATGAGATTGAGAGTTATCCAAATGTTGTGCTAAATATGATCACGTACCCCAAACCCCATGCTCAGCCCATCCCCAGTACAAAATTTTCTGTAGCTGAACCTAACCACATGACAAGTTGAGTTCAGAACACTGTAGTTCGTTGTTCTTTGCCAGTTGAGAACAAATTTTGGTATTCTGATCGAACTGTTGTTTTGCTCGCTTCTATTTTAAACCAGATTGCTGGTTTGGAGGATAGAGCCAGGAGATTAAAAGCAGAACTGAAACGATCTCAAGAAAGAACTAAAACAGCTACAGACGAGGTATCGATACTTGAACTTTTGAAAAGCATGAAATAATCATATCGAGAGACATCCCAGGAAACAGTGTGTTCATTGTTTCTCTTTTTAGGTCATAGGATCGTGTTTGTTTGTATTTTTAACACCGGATACGTGTGATATACGATACATTCTGTAACCTGTGTCACCTAAGTGACTAGGAAAAGTGCCTAGTTACACTGGGTAGATTGGTTTGGCTTCTAAGCAAAAAGTGTGTACCTTGTGCGGACTCTCCAACATACCATCGAAGGGTAGATGTTAGCCAAAACAAGGTAAACTGTTGTGCTTAGACCTTTCATCAGTGCTTAATACCGCGTCTCTTTTCTCTGACATAGGCTTCGAGACTCAACAGAGCAGTCGAATTATTGAAAAAGGAATTGTCATCGTCTCAGAGTAAATACCGCGAGCAAGCAGAAGAAGTGAATCAGCTTCAAGAGCAAGTGATGATGTTAAAAGTGGAACAAGCTGCGCTACAAGAGAAATCTCGCCTTGCTCAGGAAGAGGTAAATCCGTTTGGTTTTGTCTTGAATTGCGTGCCTTTTTTGTGTGACCATGTCCAATCAACATTCTCCGTGATGATTTACAGGGCAAAAAATATAAGGTGGAACTGGATAACTTCTGCAAAAAACATCAAAACTGCGACCAGGAGGTTAGTAACGGCGCCTTCACTTTCTGTCCCTAATTCTTGTCCAAAATCGTTCTTGTTCGTAAAATTACGTCATTTAACGCGAGCTCTGATTCGCAAATACTCCTCGTTAGATGTAATATTTCAAGTACGAGTTGGTGTTCTTCCTCCGATTTCTAGATACCGAGAAACGAGTTGAAAAACGAGGCGAAGCCGAGTTTTTTTAATGAGTTTCGAGGTATTTAGAAATCGGAGGAAGAACACTAAACGAGTGTTTGAAATTACTTCTCAAGCGAACCAGTATTTTAGGTGGAAATCCAGCCCGAAAGTTGGAAAAATTCAGCTGTAATCTTCCTCCGATTTCTAAATACTGATTAATTATGTATTTCTTTTGTTTTTTCTTCGCGAATTATTAATGAGTTTGAGAAAGGTATATCCAGTCATGGAAAATTTCTCATCGATAGTTTGAAGTTTGTGTCGCTAGTTCGTTCCTATTATTTTATTAAAGAAATGTTGATAGTTTCCATGTTAGGATACTGTGACCCAAACAGTCGGGATATTTCTCGAATTTCGAAGGGCTAAAAAGTACCCTAAAAGCGGCTCGTGTTTTTTTACCTTTTACCCTGCTCTTGCAGCATCTTGCGCGCTTAAACCGCAGTAGCCAACTACAGAAAACTATTAGGTATAAAGATAAACTTCAAGTAGACGACAAATTTGTGAATTGTAGACACGTTTTAGTTTTCTTAATTCTAGACGTAAATCTTGCCGAAACATATCTGCAATTAAAAAAATTGTTTTCTACTTGAAGTTTAACGCTGGTGCTTATACGATCCTATGGAAATATTAGGTATTACTTAATTTAAATCCAATACCTGCCGATAACTTTAATAATATAATATAATATAATATAATATAATATAATGTAATATAGTGCAGTGAAGGGTAGTGCAGTGCAGTGTAATGTGGTGTAGTATAGTATAATATAAATAAAATATAATATAAAACAAACTCCGAAAACAAGCATCTTGGTACCCAAAATATGAGTAAAAGCACAAGACAAAATTGAGAAGGTAATATTTCGACCATAATACACGGTCATTATCACAGTTACGTTTGACAATGACTGTGTAATACAGCCGAAAATTCCCTTCTCAATTTTGTCTTGTGCTTTTACTCATATTTTGGGTACCAAGATGCTTCTTTTCGGAGTTTGTTTTATATTACTTAATTTTCAGAGCATTATTTCACTGGCAACCGAAATCTGCTTTTTTGCTACTGCTGTTGTCGTTATTGTTGTTGCCCATACAACTGCTTTTTGCCCTGCTTCTACTATGGTTGTGTGGTCAGTACTTCTATACATCAGCCTAGTGTCCAACCTCCCTTGACTTCTTTACTCTTTCAGCTACAGTCCTTGCGTGTTGCTTTGGACGAGGCTAGGGCCAATCGCGATCGTTTGCAGAAAGAAAGTGAGCTGATCGTTCAAAACATCAACAACTGGGTGAAAGAGCAAAAGTAAGAATGAACCCGGAAATTTCCACGTCAGTCATTCGTTTTTCTCTGCCCGACCGTGTCTTTTCTACACTGATTTTTATTAAAAATATTTCTCTTTTAGGGAAGGAAATGCGAAGTTAGCGATGAAGTTGAAGTATGAGGATACGATTTTTTAAAAAGCTATTTAACTCACCTTGCTTGATCTAAACTCTCTTCATTTCACATCATCTTACCTCACCTTCCTTTACCTTGCACTTTTTGATGCCACTCCGTTTTTCCTCTCCTCAATTCGCCTTCCCTTGCCTTTCTTCGTCTTGCCACACTTTAACTCAACTAACCTTAAGTCACCCAACGTCACTCCACCTGTCGTTTCCTCCTGTCTTCTCCCTTCACCTTTCCTCGCCAGTCATTTCCCTTCTTACCCAGCCTGACTTTTTATGCACCTGTTCACTTCGCTTTGCGCCCTGCCTCCGCTTACCTCGGTTCGCCTCAGTTCACACGACCTGCCTTCACTTCACTTCATCTCTCTTCATCTCCCATTAACTCATATTAGCTCATCTCGTTTCGCTTTACCTCGCCTCACCCACCTTAAATATGTTCGGCTCACTTCATTTTTCTCAGCTACCTCGACTCAGTTTTTACCTTCGCTCTTCTCACCTCGCCGCGACTTACCTTACTTCACTTCACGTCGTTGTACTTCGTCTAATTTGAGGGCCACTTCGTCTAATTTGAGTCTTTTGAGGGCCACTAGTTTATCAGTTTTAACTGTAAAGTGTTTTACCCTCGTTAAATAAAGTTATTATTATTATTATATTATTATTAATCTCATGTCATCTTGCCTTCCCTTTCCTCAACGCACCTCATTTTACTTTCCCTTGCTTCACCTCACCTCATTTTACTTTCCCTTGCTTCACTTCACCTCACATCGCCTTATTTCGTTTCATCTTTCCTCAAGTAACACCACCGAACTCACCCAACACAGATTGCTTCATCTTACCTCGCTTCACGTTGCTCACCGAGTTTAACTCCACACTTTAATTTATCTCACATTTCATCCCCCTTCTTTTTACCTCTCCTTACCTGAACTGACCGTTTTCTCCCACTTTATCTAAAACTCTGTCCATGTAACCTTCCTTGTGACGTGCAACTTGCTTCAGCTTTCTTGCTTCACCTCCCATCACATCACGTTAGGTCTCCCTTACCATCCTTTCCTCACTCCGTGCGTGCCCTAAAATATTTCTTTAGTTTGTTTCAGTTGAATTCTTTGAACTCTGAAAACACGTCTTTTAACTCTTCAGAGAACAGAGTGAGAGTATAGTTTCCTTACAAGCTGACAAAGAGTAAGTATCTGTTGGATTCATAGTATTTTCTCTGAAAGGAAAAAAAGTTATCTTGAAGACTGCTTTTTGAAGTCCTTGGGTTTTCCACAGTGTTTTCACGTTCGAACTTTGCATGGTGGTGTAAAGGATGAGCCAGTGTTCGTGGTTACGACTCGTTGGTAGAGAGCCATAGTTCTGTTGTTTCAGGATTTGACTTCACGCAAAGTCGCGCTAACTGAATAAAATCTCAGCAAAATAATACTTATTCAACGTATTATAACGCTGTAGACTTGTCATCCAACATTACTGACAGTTCAACTTGAGGCCGTGTTGCACAATCCAATTTTACTTGCAACTTGTGTCGCCAGTTGCACTTGAATTTGCTGCACGTAATACCCCCGGAACAATCCATTCTTGACAAATTTAAGTTGAGCTTAAAGGTGACACGGACCCTTCTTCAAACTGCAACCGCAACAAATTTCCACCAGGTGCATGAGAAGTACGGCACATGTTTCGTAAAAAATGGCCCCTTTAGTGCTCAGCATTGACCTTTTTTAGTACAAGGTGTTCAAAAATGAGTAAAAACACGATTAACCCTGTCTTTATTTTTAGGCAGCTAATAGAAACAAATAACTCGCTCAAGAGGTCGAACTGTTCGTGTAAGGCCGAGATAGGTAGGTCCAACAGCTCAGCTTAAGCAAACCGGGTTGCAAAAAGTCCCTATTACATAAAATAGTTCAGGCCGGGCTGAAACTGAAATCGGAATTGAACCTGGGCAGGAATTTCTCGGTAGCCTTGGTTGTTTTGGCGATTTGCATCTTCCCACGCCTGTCAATCATCTTTTCAGCCCGGGCTGAATTTTTTACTTCCGATTACATGGGATTTTTCAACCCGGTCAGCCGGGCTGAAACCTTCTTTTATGTAATTGCAAGCTCCAATTTTCAAGTATTTGATCGGAAGACCAGGCTGAAATCTCAGCCTGTTAACGGTTTACCGGGCTGAAAATCTCCATGTAATCAGCCCCTTAATGCCCTCAGTAGGGTCAGTAAGGATAAAGTCATGGCGCAAAGCCCATGCTTCCAGGTAGTTGGCCATTACGTGGTCCATAGCAAACTGCTGAAATGGGAGATGGGACTTCGGATGCCAAAACGTCCTTGTCATTATCCTTTTTGGCAGTTTACCCACTGAAATTTTTTGAGAAGTCTGAGTACGCTTCCTGAAAACGACTCATTGGTGTTGAAGTACAAAGCAGTTTATAACACAATTATTGTTTCTGTTTTTAGAGGAAAGACGTCTTGAAAGTGAGCAATATAAGGTGTGATATAGCCGCCCTTTTATTTATTGCAATTTTTTATTAAATCGTGGTTTGTCAATGGACGTAGCACGTGGAAAAACCATAACCGGACGACAGTTTAAGCAAATATAAAGTAAAACAGATTCCGAAAAATGTCATTCTTAACTTGTGATTCAAGTAAAAAAGAATTGACAAGAAGTAACACGGTAATATTTCGACTCTCTTTCAGGGTAATTATCAAACAAAAAAAATAAATAATTATAATTGATAATGGCCCTGAAATAGAGTCAAAATATTACCTTGTTACTTCTTGTCAATTCTTGTCAATTCTTTTTTTACTTGAATCACAAGTTAAGAATGACATTTTTCAGAATCTGTTTTATTTTGCAATAACAAGTGAACATCTGTGTTTACTTTCAGGCACTACAATCCCGCGCTGCTGAACAAGAAGTCGTCATACAACAGCTAAGAACACGTCTCAAACAGAATGTGTACGTATCGTTTGCTCACGGATAGCTTTCCTAAGTTCAACCCAACTCATTTGCAAAAAGGAGATGTTCTTTGGTCGTAAAAACTCTTTATTACTTCTTGATCATTTCAGTGACACCTTTCCACCCTGAAAAGTAGAAAGGTTTTCCTGAACAGATCCGAAAAACGTCAAGTTGGCAGTTCCTTACCAACTTGCCGTTTTTGTCAATCCTCAAATAATTCAACTTTTCATAATTTTGAATCAAATAATTGATGTGGTTATGTGGTAATGCTAAAAACTTGATCAGCTGGTATATTACGAAATGTCTTATACTTATCCCTTATCGTGAACTAGCCTCAGTCAAGATAAGGAAGCCCTGGACAGATCGCAGACCATCGACGACTTGCATAACCAGCTGCAAGTTCATATGGAGGCAAACCAAAAGCTGAACCAACGAGTAAGTTTAGAGGAAGAACGTGGTTCAGAAAGCTGTGGACAGTAGAGCATGGCAAGTTACGAAAATCATTAGATAAGTTATATGAATCGTGCTATACATGGAAATTACTTACCTGAGTGACCAGAGGTTCTCGATCGCGTGGCCAGAGTTTTTGAAAAATGGGATCATAGCTATTTAAACTCGATTTATTTG
This sequence comes from Heliopora coerulea, assembly GCA_030142905.1. Taxonomy (NCBI): domain Eukaryota; kingdom Metazoa; phylum Cnidaria; class Anthozoa; order Scleralcyonacea; family Helioporidae; genus Heliopora; species Heliopora coerulea. Next base: position 91,462 of record JASJOG010000414.1, on the reverse strand, counting down.
GTCTTTTCACACTTTGGTAAGAGGTATTTAATGAAGGAAAACACAAGAGCTCATCATTTAACCCCGTCGTACGAGAAAACGTGCCAGTCTTACCATGTGGTGTTGATGATTGGAAGGGTATAATACTTGTACAGAAAATTTCAGGACTAACTTACACTGCTAGAGTCAGTTAGAAAAGTTGACTTAAGCGGGGTTTGATATTGCATCTTCGGGTTACCGAACCGCTGCTCTACCAGTTGAATTATCGTGTCAACTAGGAACAGTATGTTTGTTCTATGCAATGTAAATGCACGAGAGACTTTGGTCAAACTTAACGCTTATCTGCGAGGATGTACAGTGTTTCGATTCTACTTCGAATTTGAGTTCGAATCTCACTCAAGTCAACTTTTCTAGTTGACTTTAGCAGTATGTGCTTATTTTGAAATTTTCTTTCATATTGCCCAGAGTATGATTCTGAAAAAGGTTAACACTTTCTATGATCAAACTAAAGTGTCCCGGCTTGGAGTTAAGCGCGTATTTTTTGGGACTATTCCGGAATGGGAGTGTACGGAATGAAGGACCATTGCGTTCTGTTGGGACCTATATAGGTCACCATTACTGAACTATTTCTAACGACACTTTTTAAAATATTAGGTCAATAGTTTGGGCAAGGAGAATCTTCGTCAACGAGATATAATCGATCGAGAAAAAGCAGCACGAAAGGTATTTATGTTTAAATGTGCTCTACCAAAATTTCACGCTTCATTACACTTGTGAAAGACTTTTTATATGTGGAATAAGTATCGGAATTCGAAGGTGTTTATCTTCACGAGTCGAATATTACTGTTTGAATTTTTTTTTTATGCGAAACTGCGGTATATAAAATGTACACATTACCTCGTGGGAAGTGTGCTTATAACGTATAAACCCTCAAATTAGTGATGTGTTTGAAATCGAAAACCATTACCAGCCGACAATTTTGGGACATAAAGTAAAAAGCAAACTCCGAAAGACGATGTCTTTCAAACCTAAGACTCAGGCAAAAAACAACCGTTCACATTTGTCTTGTTTTTTAATGCTACAATTTAAGGTCTAACCAAAACGCTGTATTGGAAGTATTGACGTCCCTGACTCAAACGACGACAATTAATTTTTCCATCGTCAATACATTTATCTAGAATTTGATGCTTCAGCTGGATGCTCGCAGTCAAACCATTCTGGATTTGAAATGTCAATTGGAAAACATTAAAGACGACCTTCCGCCAAACCTTGATAATTCCATTTTGGTAAGCGTCCTCTTGGTATTGAGCGATGATAACTTCGTAGTATTAATGGCTAAAAATTACTATATTTCCTTCTCTAGTCGGACACGTTTGGTATCAATGATTCAGCCTACATTTCGGCTCTCGAAAGAGGATTGTAAGTTTATTTGTTTTCCTTTTTTTCGGGTTGTTTGTTTGGTTTGCATTTTACGTATGGACTCACTGTACTGCTGTTTTACGCTGAAACATTCTGAAATCCTTCGAACTTTGAGTTCATTGTTCAATAGTACTGTAGATATGTCTTGAGTTTTACTTTTGTTTTATCTGCCTTAGATCTAAGACATCGTCAACGGAAAAGGTAATGAATGGTGTAATCGTATATATATATATATATATATATATATATAGGGGGTGTTCAAAAAAAAGTCTCCATCGTCAAAAATATAGTCAATTTGGTATAACTGTCAATGGAAGAACAGAAATGAAAGAAAACCGTATATTTTTAGAATGCTTTCTTGAAGATCTGATTAAAAAGCTTTTGACGGACTAATTTTAAGTGCTGGCATGGAACACAATTCAATTCTTAATACTTTTTATGATAATGTCTCCTGCTAAACATAGTGCATTTTCTCCTATTTCTTACAAATTGAATGATATGAACTTGTCCATAAAATTATCAAAATATTGTGCATCCCACAATATTTTGTTGATCAGACTTGAGCACAAAATACTATTAGCCAAAAAGCCAGTTACATGTGCAATTTTGAACGTTTTCGTTGAGGTTTTATGTGAAAGTGATGTGGCCAGTAAGGGACTTAAAAAGTCGGCACCGAGAAATCTGAAATGAAAATTAGAAGAAATCATGAAATTCTTGGATTGCTTCAAGCTGGAGTTATCACATGTACAGTTTTAAAAAATTCACATTGACCTATTCTGGGAACAAAAACAAAAAAAAAGAACTTTGGATTAAAGTAAACTGAGTGGAGATTGCAGTCGCTATCCTGGTTCTGGATGGAAACTACCAATCGGAGTGACCGTTTAATTATTAGAACTTCCAAATCAGGCACCCCAACCAAACATCTGCTAGCTGATAAATTAGAAGCTCAGACAGGGGTCAAATTTTCCGCCAAAACCATAAATCACCTCTTGAAAGAGAGAGAGTTTAAATGGAGAAAAAAATCTGAGATACCATTTGGGAGTGAGAAGAATCGTTTACCGTGATTATCATCTGCTCGTGAACACATTAGTGGGAATATTGGTGATGGGTTCTCCTACATCCCATTGAGAATTTATGGGTTGAGTTGGACTGATTAGCAAAAGACCAAAAGTTGGAAAATGAAAACGAACTTTTTGCAGTAATCAAAAATGGATTACAATCAATTACTAAAGAATACTTGCATCAGTTTATTGAAAGCATGCCTCGTTTATGCAAAGCTGTGATCAAATTGAAGGGAGTGCCAGCTAGGTATTGAATGGTACATACAGTATGTATGTACTTGAGCTACTGTTGTTGCCTGTAGTAATTTGTAAAAAAACTTTATTGGCGGTTGTGCGAACAAATTCGTTAGAGTTAAAATGAAGGACATCAGAGATGTACCAGGAATTTGTAAACTATAATATAATTAAAAACTGCGTAACGTTTGTGAATTTCAAAAATCGGTTATAAAATTAAGGTTTGAGATGATATTTGAAATTATTTAGACGCATGCATCCTAAAACGATCATTCTTAACCACGTCTGTTCATCTTGTGATGATTATGTTACGTTAACCATAATTATTTAGGATGGCCACTTTTTTTGCTCACTCCCTGTATGTATATATATATATATATATATATATATATATATATATATATATATATATATGTGTATATATATATTATCAATAAGATGACGTTGTGCTAGTCTGCATTCCTTAATTTTTGTAAGTATGATAACAATAAATCAATCTTTCTTTATCCACGCAAAAAGAATCGAAATCAAGCAAACATAGCCGGTTATTTTGTCTATTTGTCTATCCTCATGTATGTATGCATGTACGTTTATTGGTAAATATGTATGTATATGTATATGTATATGTATATGTATATGCATATTTGTGTGTATGTGTGTACGTACGTATGTATGTATGTATGTATGTATGTATGTATGCATGTATCTATCTATCTATCTATCTATCTATCTACCTATCTAGCTATCTATCTATCTATCTATCTACGTATGTATATATGTATGTATGTATGTATGCATGCATGTATGTATGAATCTATGTATCTATGTATGTATGTATCATACGTGGATACATGTATGTGAGGTAGGTGAGTACGCACGCAAACATAGTAAAGGATTAACGAGTAGATCTAACAAAATAGCATGTACTGCATACGATCTCTGATTGACTTATTTTCCGTTTGGATAAAAGCTTAAAAAACACTCGCCTATCGGCTCGCGTTGTTTGTACGCTTTTCTAAAGTCTCGCAACATTCCGCGTGTTTGGATCATAGTGTCGAAATGCGGAAAAAACGTTATCAATAGTAGATTGTTTATTGTTGTAGAAATCTTGTAAGCTACTCACAGCTCTCTGTCTGTATTGTTTACCAGTTCCGATACGCACTACGCCGGGAGTTGAACAAAGCTGGGGTGAAGGATCCAATGACTCTGGACAAGTCCTTTTGGATCCAGCGAGTTGGAGAGGTAGATTAGCCAAAGATAAACTTTAAGAATATCAGCATACGTGCAGCAATTTATGGAAAAGTAAAAGATTTTATTTCGTAGAAGGTAGCGCAGCTAGCAATTTCAGAACAAAGCTGAAAGTCACGCTAACGTTACATTAACAACAACCTTGACGAAAAACGGAGTGCCGAAGTAAAATGTCGATTCCAACACTGATTTTTTTATTAAATTAACCAAACTAGATTTTAAAATGAATCGTTTTTGGCAAATTTTTAATAGCTTTAAATTAAATGACAGACCCCGATAACCGAGTCGCGTCAATCGTCGTCATCTTTTCCCACTACATTCTACTTTGCTTGCACTTTCGAGACAATGTTGTCCTTGGAAAATGCACATGTTGCCAATCTCAGATGGCCACTCCAAACGAAATTTCTAAAACTATACCCACCACTAAATATTTGTTTTACCCCTGAAATCATTTTCCTTTTAAGACAATTCACCCTGTGGTAATGTTTGGTTCAAATTTTAAATCTCGGAACAATAGATTTTGGACTAGCGCTATACATCCATAAAAAAGCAAAAGACTGTTAAAGCTTTGAGTAGTCTCAGGCCTAGTACGTGCACACGATATAATATCTGTTTAAAAACTTTTGAAACCAACCCAGATACAGTTGTAACATCAAACATTTGTCAGGCTTAATGTCACAATAAGCTGTGATAGTCTCTTGCATTGTATACATATGTACTGGCATTAACCTTTCCGATCCAAGAAGTCTCCTCTTGACCAGTGAAATCGTCCGGCGTTAGCCAGAGTAAAATCATAAGTCCGGCACGGACCTAAAGGAGGAAGTCAAGGTCTTCCTGACGCTTTCCGGTACGATTCGTCTCCCCTTGGCTCGTGAAATCGTCCAGCGTTAGCCAGAGTAAAATTAATAAAAGTCCAGGCATGGACCGAAAAGATAGTTAAATTATCCCTTTGTGTTTTGTTTTCATCCTGGGCCCCTGCTCCCCTGCTCCCCTGTCCTCGCACACTTTTACGTCGGTGTTTCTCTTCTTTAGCTTTCAACTCAGCTTCAGCAAAGCAGCGAGTACTGGTCGGAGAAAGTGAGAGATCTCGCAGCGCAGTTGGAGCGCGAGAGGCCTGTGTCGCCGCTGAGGTGAAAGAACGGTAACGCGTCGTCGTACGTGGACATTTTAACGCATGTTGCATAATGGACTTACATAGGGGTCTTTCAACGTCCCCGAGCATTATAATTTTATGAAAACATACATTCTTAATTTAAAGGTTTTCCAAGAAAACCCCTTATAGAAATTTTAATTTTTTTTATTTTACGATATTTAAAGTACGGAAGTAATGCACCCGTACGTACATGTACATAACTGAGCAACGAATAAACGTTTTAATAATACAACAGACGAACAGTTAGGCATCATATATATGTTATAAAATATCTTTTATCTTTGATGCCATCATGTTGAAAATAATTCAGACTGAAATTGCTCGTCGCTGTTAAGTTAGAGCATTCACGACAGTAACATTATGACCCATTTGACGCAGGAAAACCTTCATTGTGTAGTACGCATCACAACCAGCATTGTGAAGATCCTCCTCCTTGAAGTTGACGTCGTAACTCTGCAGTAATTTGGTTAGGCTCCTCAAATACAATCGATCGTCGTTCAAGGGAATCCTTTGGAATTCTTTGTGCTGTTCAATCAGCTGAGTGTCCATGATTTCCTTTTGGAGCTGAGACAGGTGAAGGCCGATCTTTTCCAAGTAGGCTTCGTCGTTCTGGGCGGCGTGCGCAACAAGAAACGTACATTTTTCAACTGCCTGACGGAATTTCTCCACGGCTGCTTCCTGACTGAGCGTTTGAGACTCGCCAAATCTGAACCCCTCTCGGTTATCGGGGACGAAGTCTTTGTTCTTGAGCTCCAAGTTTTCCTCTATAATGAAATGGCATTTTTCTGTCAGCTCTGGGTCCGCCGATCCCAAGCTAGCCACGACGTAGCCAATTTCAAGCACTTTGTCGTTGTTGTACTCGTAGACTTCCAGATCGAACGACATGATCAGTTTTTGGCCCGGTTCTTTGAAACGTGCGTCGACTTTCTTGAAGTGCGCCTCAACTTGTTCGCGTTTTTCCTTGATAATCCGACGGTTGTTCGCCTTCACGAATGTACTTTGGTACGTCCTGTAGTCGCGCTCATTCCTGAAGGTTTTCTTTCGTAGGTCGCCATTTTCCATTAGCTCAGTGCAGTTAATCTCGGGAAAGGTGCGACCGGTTTTGGCTTCAAGCTCGTCTTTTACTTCATCGTATTGTTCACAAGTGATACCAAGCTCGTACAAGCCGTAGTACACCTTGGCCACGGTAAACTGGTAATTCCTGTGGGTTTTTATAAACGTATCGAAGTAACTCTGCACGGTGGGAAGATAGCGACTGTTGCGGATCCAGATCTTGCGCACTATCTCCCATAGCACGATTGAAGGGCGGCTAAAGAGATGAGATGTCAGGCGATATCTGATTAGGTTGTGCGGTTGAAATCCTACTTTTGATCACTAGGGTGCATTCTTAAGGGTCGTTTACACAAGCAATTTTGTACGTTGCGATTGTCATCCTGGTGTATGCAATAAAACTCGGACAGTCTCTGCAGCAAGATATTCGCTTATAATTCGCTGCACTTTGTCCGCAATAATCTGGTCAGTTTAACACATACTCCAAGATATCAATCACGAGGCACAAAATCGCAAGTATAAACAGCCCTTTAGGAGTAATTTACTGTACTCATTAATTTGAGTGACGCTGTCATTAATTATCATTATTATTCCTTAATTTTTCTTGGCATTCTCATCAATTAAACACATACTCCAAGATTTCAATCGGAAGGCACAAAATTGCAAGTGTAAACAGCCCTTTAGGGTCCATTTACCCGATGCGATTGTCGTATACAATTGTTCATTCTGGTGTATGTAATGTTGTCTCACTAGAAAATTCATGATTGTGATTCGCTCACTAATGTAGCGTTACGTCAGGAATAATTCAATGGGTTAATCCGATACATCAGAATTTGAAATCGTATTCGTCAATCGAATCGTGTAAATGGGCCCTTATGGGCATATCATTATAACAGAAATCCTAACTTATTAAAAATCTTAATTTGCCGAAATGTTTCATTACGAACGTTCAAAAGGTAATGGAAAAAATTGGTATACAATATAAACCTTCGTATTGTAATCGATTCACTTTAAGATTAGAAAAGCTGCATATGTGAAAGTTAGTCAAGTAGTTTCTCAGACAGACATTTCCAAACCCTTTCGCCTTTGATAGAAGCGCGCAAAATGATTTTGAAAATGACATTGCAGTTTCGAGAGAATCCACGTCCGTCTTCACCATCATCGGTATCCCACCCCCATCAGATCATATCCTTAGTTACCCCACGTTTCACTGGCATCATTGGCATCCTCTGGTCAACACTATCATCTTTACATCAGAATACAAAACAGTTTCGCTCGTTCAAGCAGCCAGGTGTGTCGTGATTCGGTTACATTAGCAGAACTTACTTATCTCTACGATTGGCCATGCGTAATCTCTGTTTCGTGCTTGCTTCAATCTCTAAGTGGAGATAATTTCCCCAGTCAAAGGTGGCTTCCAACCTGAAACATACGGCGGTTGTGAGATGTTTATATTAATCTTGCTCTGGCCCACGCTATCCACTGACTCTACAGCCGAAACTGGTTTGAACAATTAGCAGACAAAGCTACATAAGTATGTGGGTCTGCTGTTTCGTAAAAAAGTTAGTCAATTAAAAGGGGAGCCAGTTGTATGCAGGAATGTCATACCATGCACGTTGAGATGTCACGCAGTTAACTTGCCGTGCCAAAACGAAAGTATTGCTATTTGCTATTACTTGACCTTTGATAAAATAACCAATCTGTTTTTGTTCTGTTTGAATTCAGACGCAGTTTTGTCACGTTTTTAGTAACTATACGAACTTAAATCATCTCTGACCCGTACACGATTTGAGCCCGTAACTTTCACCAAGGTCTCGCTGATAGAAGCGTTAATTTTCTTACGCCACCTGGAGCACCCTGGTGGAAATAGATAAAGGTGTCAAACTATCTCTCACCGACAAAGCTCACCAACTATTTGCCCATATGACACAATTAGGTTACATAATATTTAATGGCAAGAGGAGGCACTCCTTCCGTTCTCTTTCCATTAACTCTGGTTACGTACGTGCTGTCTGCTTGGCGATGTAAACGTAGAGCCTGAACGGTGGCTACATTATGCCTCGAATGTTAGTCAGGTACAAAGCTTCTAAAATATCCTACCTTCTAGTATTATCGACCTTCTTTATTGCTGTATGGTATATTATTCCAAGCAACCGATCTCGTTGCGCATAGAATTCGGACGAAGAACAGCAGTGAAGCTCACCTGAAGACTGCAATCCGGTTTGCCGACTTATAAACGTGCAATTTTAGGAAACTCGCTTGCTTGCTTACAGGTTTCGTGGAATCGGCTCCACCCGCACTTCGTAGTAAACCGACTGCATTTTCCACGTTTCGTCACTGTATTTTGCTCGGCCATGCATTGATTTGTCAACGCTTCTTGTCTTCATTTCTTTTCAAACGTTTTCTCTAGTTTGTGATTTACTAAATCTTGTGGCAATACTACTCATTGTTTACTGTCAAGTATTCGACACGTTGCTTTCGCTTTCGAAAATTTATTTTCCCCCTATACGGAAATGGGTTTGTTCAAGCAGGGGTAACTCCAGCAAGCTTTTACATGGCATTACTTACCTTTACGTGTTTAACGGTAAACTTGAGCGATTAAACCTTGTCAAGTGAATAGTCTTCCTCTGAAATTAAGAATGTTTGCATCCAAGACCTCCAAGTGAGTGAGAATCTTTGGCTATCCAGAACATCCGTTTTCCTGGTAATTGGTTTCTATGGTTATCAGCCAGCAGGAAGAAAACTCAAGAGTACCGATGTAATTCATGTTGCATAATTAACAGACGCTCCTTTGTTTATTAGCATTCTTTGCTAGCAGGGGATGATTGAAAGAAAAAATCCTAGAATGCAACCGTACTTGCAGACGAGATTGTGCCTAAGCGGTCGTTTTTTAATTTAATATTAGCATAAGTATATTTATCATACAATTAAGTTGAGTATGACAGTGTTACACTACAGCAAAAAAGGAACTAAACAAAAACGAATTCACGCCGTAGTTCCAGGCAACTGAGAATAGCTATGTCCTAATTACTGTTACAAATATTACATTTTTAAGCTTCACTGCCCGACTAATCCATGCTGTCTAACGTAGCGAAAGTACGGTTCGCCTCAGTTTTCAACGTAATACCTCCCTAGAACATCGTAAAACCTACGAAGTCGCGGTCGTTTGAAAACAGCTGCCTTTCATAACCAAGAAAAGTTGTGGTCTAGTACTCCACCAATGGTGCATAGTTCCTTGAACAATTTAAATGTTCTTCAGAATGTAAATGTTTTAAGAACAAATCGAATATGGCCAGATGGCAAAACGGATAAAAGAAGCATCTCTACCAAATGTACAAGACAACGAAGACTGGCACCTGTAGAAGTGTTGGCTAAGAGACGAATATTCGGAACCTTTGGTTCCTACAATGCTGCAGCAGAGGAAGGGGAATTAGAATTAAACAAAAATTTAAACCTCAACGCAATCTTTTTAAACGTAAATGCTGATATAAAATATTCCTTTAAATACTTAACATCCTTGAGACGTCAACGAAGTGGATGAACTATGCCAAACAAGACCAGCCAGCCACCCTCTTTAGTTTCGAGAGTAGACGGCTGTAGTACAAATGCTTCAGCTTGAAGATTTTCATAGACATAATCTAATACCCTTTTTGTGATGGACCGCCAGTAGATGACTTAAAATAGAAATCAATTCCTCTGCGCTGCCTTCGTTGACTTTTCGTAGCCCCTTTTCCTTTGGAAACGTGTCGGCCCCATTCACCTTGGACAATCATTGGTCGAGGGTAGTTTTGGCCAAGAGCGACACCTGCAGTTTTCAGCTCGGCCACAGAAAGCGTCCATGGTGTGTGAATCTTGGCTCCTTTAAGACCAGCCAGTTCTGGAACCCAAAGCCGCACGAAGTCTCCACTTGGATCATAATCAAGAGCCTGCTTGATCATATTGAACTTGCGGTTTTCGCGCGGGTCGTTGCCGATGCCTGCGGAATAATTCCAGTTGCCGTAGTTACTGGAGACGTCGTGATCCAGCAAGAGGGATTCAAACCACTCGGCTCCGAGACGCCAGTCTATACCAAGGTCTTTCACCAGGAAGCTTGCGACGTTTTGACGCCCCCGGTTTGACATCCAACCAGTGTGCAGCAGCTCCCTCATGTTGGCGTCAACGAACGGCACTCCAGTCTGGCCATAGCGCCACTGATCGAAGACCGACATGTCTTGCTTCCACGGTAACCCTTCCTTCTTCATGATACCCGACAAATAAAAGACACGGTCGCCATACTTGAGGCTGACAAACTTGAAGTAGTCACGCCACATCAGCTCAAAGATAACCCAATAAGTTGACTGGTTTGCTTCGCGCTCACCTTCGTAGTTTTTGATGGAGTCGTATACCTTGCGAGGTGACAGAGCACCTACCGCCAACCAAGGACTAAACTTTGTAGAGTAATCTGACCCAAGAAGCCCATTGCGAGTCTCTTTGTACTTAGCCACATGGTCTGTGACCCACAGATAATGATCAACCCTCTCAAGAGCAGTAGTTTCCCCTCCAGAGAATGGAAACGCAGTTCTTGTATCTGTTGTAGTTTTTCCATCATTCACAAGCTCCTCTAAAGGAGGAATTACGCCAGTGCGATCCGTTGTCACGAAAGCTGGCAGTGGTTTTAATGTCTCCGGCAGCTGAATCAATGGTCGCACGCTAGAGCTACTTTCAACACTTTTTCGGAATCCTGTGTAAGTGTCAGGCAAAGATCTTATTGATGTAAATGGTAAATCCTCCAAATGATACATCGTCAAGCCCCAGAACGTCTTGACAACAACGTTCTGTTCTTTGCAGAGTTGAAGCAGTTCAGCTTCAGTGTCCGTCTCTTCCTTGGTGATCTCTCTCTGGTATACCAGGGCAACTTTCCCTTTGCCGCCATCACTCTCTTCACTGCACAGTCGGATTACATCAGAAACAGCTTCTTTCGTTGTTTGGCCACTGCGAACGACAAGATCACTCCCACGTCTCCTCAACGATTCTCTTAAGTCTGTAATGCTCTCGAGAATAAACTTGCTGCGGTGAACTCCAGTCTTCGCGAAGTTGAAGTGCCAAGTCAAAGCATCGTGGCCGTAAATGCGACAGTCTACACAAAACAGAGGAATCACGAAGTCCGCATTTTGTTGAGCCCAGTTCAGACACTCATTGTCGTGAATTCGCAGGTCGTTTCGCATGAGGTAGATCACAATGGATTTCCCAGCCTTGGTTGCCATGGCTGATCTTACCTGCAAACGATCGAATTGCACAGAGTTTGTTAAATTCCACAAAAATGAATAAAGAAAACCACAACTTTAGATTGGCCAACTATGGATAGGTCACTTGTTGGCACTACCATGACCATTACTGTCATCAGCATCATCATAATCACTATCATAACCATTATCATCACCATCATCACCAGTGTCATCATCATCATCATAACCATTATCAATTTATCATCATCATTATCACAACCATTATCATCACCGTTACGATTATTGACCACCACCATCATTATCATCATCAGCCATTATCACAATTACAACCATCAACCACCACCATTACCAATTTATCATCATTGTTATCATTACAAGCATTGTCATTACCATCATGATCATTAACCACCATCACCAACATCATAATCATAATCATCACATAACATTCTTTTCTCTGACAACTAATCTACAAAGGAAGGTGTACCATAAGTGCATGTGATGCCATACTAACATGGACAACCATCAACAGGAGGTCATGCATCCAGTGTGGTTGTCTGCTTGGGTAAATATGTGTGATAAGTAAATATATATAATAAGTACATGTATATAAGAAAATGTACATGTGAAAGTTGGACTTATCTTGCAGCACTTTACCGAACATTGATTATGCATGATGAACGACAAAGCTTCTTCTCATTTATGGGCTTGCACAAAAGCAACAGCCTTTTATGCAAACAAAACTGGACTACATTGTGGATTACGTAACGTATCAGTTACGCGGTTAATAATGTGCTAGCCGCAAACCAAAATATATCCAAGACAGTTCTTAAAACGAAGCAACAATTACCCCTTTCACGATTTTCTTATCACCATTTCGTACTTCCATCATAAACATTTCACGCTTTTAAACTAACTTGCAGGTAAGGAGTGACATGTTCCAAAACATCTGACAGAATTATACTTAAACTTAGAAATGTCATTGAGATGTCACTAGATTCGTTCAATTTTACCAACGTTATAACCTGTAAATTAACTCTTACCTCTACTTTGCAGAACCCTTTTAATGACTGGAATAAGAACGGTTTTCCTGCAGATAAACTAGTTGCGAATAACGAGAAAAAAATACGTGGAACAAACATAAACAAAATCGCAAGCAAAGCTCACTTTGTGTTGGGCTTTGTGAGCAAATACCGGATGTTACGACCTGATACCGCTGGTGATTCAAAATCGTATCGTGGTCTCAAACCTTTCCCCAATCCACTGTCACGTGTGCTTGAAAAAATTTCTCGAAAGTTGACCTGCAGATATTCTACGAACAAGAGCTGGTGAAAAACGACTGTCCTCTCGCAGTTTAAGAAATTTTTATCGATATGCCCGGGACAAAAGTCAAGTTATGTTCAAAAGGACAGAAAAGGTATGGTCCTGTTAGCACAACATGGAGATGAATTTCAAAGGTTTCAATGAAGGTTTCAGTTTATCTAATTCTATAACAATTTCATGGTTTCTTATTTCAATAATTCTGGACCAGATTAAATGCATTTGAATAAGTTTAACAAAGCAAAGCTTCAGTAACGTCCTGGCAAATACACAATCAAATATTGATTTCTTTTAGAAAAGTGAGTGAGATGGATATTGATGAATTTATGTCTCATGGATTTGATTCTGACGTCTCCACTGGTGAAGAGGATTGTGGTATGGATGATTCCACTGCAGGACTTACACCACTAAATAATAGGTACTGAAGTCACACTAAATAAAATTCATTTGATAATGTAAGCAATCTACAGCAAGGAACCTGGTGGAATCAATTTAATTGGCCTCCCATACTTGACTTGGAAGTTAACAAATCTTTTGGGCAAGTTATGCTTTAATAATTTAACTTACCATGCAAACTATACTTTCATTGTCTATTTCTTAGACAGGACATAATGTGTAAAACTATATTGGCTTGGTTATACACTGGGTATCCATTCTTGAGGCACAAATATTGATGGTATTTCTTTAAGATGCAATCTTTAACATAGGCTCATTTCCACCTCTTGTATGGGCCTGTGTTTCTCCACCTACCACCCATGCTTTAACCAATTGACTAAATCAATGGTGACCTAAAACCTGACCTTAAAATGAAGGCCAAGTGTCATGCATTAAGAATGGTCATGTGAGTGGTTGAGATAAATTGCTACCATTTTTTATTGATTGACTGATTGGGTGTCACCTAGCCTTGCTTATAAGGTACTAGTCTAGGCTATGAGGTATTTTACACATTCTTATTCAGACTGTTTATTATAGGAAATAGAAAAACCAGACATTTACTTTTCTCACTTTTTCTAATCTTTTTGCACTAGCTCTTTCAAATCGAAAACCTTAAAACACAAGGATCAGTTGTCAAGACTGAAATCAAAAGATCCAGAATTTTTCAAGTTCCTTCAGGAGAATGATGAAGAATTACTGGAATTCAATGATTCAGAAACTGATAATGAGTTACAAACTGATGCTAGTGAGGATGATGAACCCGAAGATTCTGAGAAATTGGAAACACAGTTAAATCATGAGAAGGTGTGCTTTTTTTTAGTATCAAGAAGTAAGAAATGCTTCTCATGAGTTTAATGATGTATGTTGATCAATAAATGTGGAAATTTTTGCTCATCAGGTTGTAGATGATATGAGAGAAGAAAAATCAGAAGATTATGATGATGTTCTGAAGAATGAAGGAAAGGAAGCAAAACTTGTCACTTTGGCCATGATAAAATCTTGGACTAAGTCACTACAAGTATGTTCACATTCATAAAAAAATTGAATGAGAGGGAGATGGATAAATATACTAGTACTATATCATATTTTACCCCCAACAAAAAGTATCAATGATAATAATTTAATACTTATCATTTGCCTTTTTACATAAAATTATCAAAAACACAATACAACTAATCACAAGAAATAATAAGACACTGCATTGTATCAAAACTTATATTACAACATATAGTAGTAAAATTCCTATAGATTAAAAGCTATTTTTAAAAAAATGCCTATTTAACCTTGTTTTAAAACTCTTTAAATTTGCAATACTTCCGAGTTCTGGTGGTAACTCATCCTACAATTTAGGAGCTGCAGCACGGAGTGAATGGTTTCCAAATGATTTTTATGATGATAAACATTTTACCCTTTTAAGCATTGCTCAATTTCTAATACAACACAAAAATTGTTGAAATAAATTGACTTTTACTTTGGCTCAAATTATGTCTCTTGCAGATTGTATTAGTAGAACATATTATCTGACCAAATAATTTATTCTGACTAGCTATTGTTAAAATGGTCCACAATTAAAATATCATGACACGAAAGGTGATTTAAAGGTCATTAAAATAAATTATTTGGTCAAAGTATGCTGTTCTGTCTTAAGTTATCTGGTTTGTCTTGCAATCCATTGCATCAGTGTTCTATTTCAGAACTATTTCCTATGATATTAAGAATATGGAAGAAACAGTCTTTATTAGATTGCCCATTATTTGTTTCACCAGAGAAACTCACTTGCTGCCCTGAAGCAAACAGTTCAAGCACTCAGCTGTGCTGTCCATGACACGTTGACTGGAAATGAGGATGTGGATGAGAAAAAAGTTCCAAAATACAGAGTAGAAGACAGTGAGGGTTAGTATGAAATCCAGTACCACCTGACTGCCTCTTACAGTATAAGATTTAAGAAATAGAAACTGATTTGCTGGGTTTATATAGCCTGATGCAAACATAAGAATAAGGTTGGGAGAACTCAAAAGCTGCTGTGTACACCTGAGACCAAAGGTCAAAGGTTTACACAGCCATTAGAGAGTTATCCTAACCTCTCCAAGTGTTTCCATAAGTCTATATGAACACAGCAAAACAGTTTGTAATTCTTGTATAAAATAAGTAAAGAACTAATAACTGATATTCGTAGAAACTTAGTCGAGTACTATTGTAAATGCTGCATTCTGATTGGCTACGCTACTTGCTATCTATTCATCGATAAATAGCAAGTAGCGAAAATGGCTTCCGCCTCTCGTTTTCATGAAGTTTCTGAAGATGAAATAGAATGCTTACTTGAAAGTGTAATCCCAGAAAAAACAAAAAATGTTCTTTGCAAAGTTTTTTTTTTCTAAAACAATTAGGTTATGAGCTTGAGATTTCTAGCTCATAATCTAATTGTTAAATTATAACTGTGAATAATGAACTTCTTACTTTATTTTCAATATTAAATGGTAAGCTCTCCTGATTAATTTGTAAACCAATCAGAGCTTTCCATTCTTGCCAAGAACAAATTCTGGAGTCAGTAACCCAATCAGAGCTTTCCATTTGTGCCAAGAACAAATTCTGATGTTAGTAAACCAATCAGAGCTTTCCATTCGTGCCAAGAACAAATTCTGGTGTCAAGTGGCACTGTAATGCCTTCAGAGACTTAACTAATGGAGAGAAAGTAATAGTGATTGAAATTTAGTTGTTTTGGTTATTTACTTGTAAAAATAATTTAAGTTTTTTTTTTCTTTTTTCTTTCTCTAAATTTAGTTTTCAATTCCCTAATCCACACTTGCCTGAAATACGTGGTTGGGGTTTTTCAAAACCACCTTGGCATAGATCCGTCAAACTCCTCAAAAAACAGGTAAGAACTAGATCGTAGCGGTGAAATGGAGAGGTTCACACCTAATCTATAAGACTCAGATGGTGAGGTGGGATAGTTGGAAGCTCAATGGTTAGTGCGTCTCACCGGTCATCTGAAGGTTGCGGGTTCAATCCCCGTTCGGGGCTTGGAGATTATCTTTCTGAGGTAAGAGCTTGACGAAACATGCAAATGTATGCATATAGTCATGGAATGACATAAGAAAGATCATTAATTGTCTTCACAATAAATAACTTATCCTGATAAATATAACCAGTTTATCATCTCTGGTCTATGTTTGTGACTTTACGTTTATGAATTTAAGGTCATCATTACCAACTTCGTGCAAGAAGTGGTCTCATATCAGAGGAATCGCCAAGCTTTATCTAAACACCGTTTTACAGGTAATTATATAAACTTTACCAAAAATAACCCTGTACTTGGAAATGAGATCGCCAGTTGAAAGAATCGGCTGGTTGAAGGGTTAAAATATTGATGACAATTTCAAAGATTGAGATCACCAGGCCAAGCTTGCGAAATACTTGACTTTAGCCGAGCTTCAAACCCAGTCAGCTCCTATCACAACCTCATCTCAAGGGTCTTCTCGCAGTTTTAAAAATTGCACATTTTGAGTCACATGACCAGTTTTTTTCCAGGGTCCTCTCCACCCGCTATTTCGGAAACGGCGAGGAGGTCCTGGAGTCGACGTTTCTCCAACATTAGAGTCAGTACATGAAAAGTTCGACGTTTGATCTGGCCTGAGTGATTTATTTATACTGGATAACCCTATCAGTGAACTAAGCTGTTCTCCCTGGAGGTCCAGTAAGGGCCACCCCTCCTGGGTCCAGTGTTACTACAGGAGGAAACCGGAGTACCCGGAGGAAACCTGAGGTGCTTGGTAGAGTCAAACTGGACAACACACTTCTCACATGTGATCAAGGTAATTTTGATCTGACAACAGCCCAGAGCCAGAAGCGAAGCCTAGTCACCGAGGTAAAAGACATGCACCCTACCACTGTGCCACCAAGGCCCTTTTTAGTTATTGCTTCTACTAAACTCGTGGTTGTTGTTCATACTTTTTAGATCCTGCGTAAACTCGCCAATCCCACGATGCTGTGCGTTGTATTACGTCATACTCATTTACTTTGTCCGTATTATGCATCGTTCCCAAAAATAACCAAGGCTTTTATTAAGGTTTGTATTCCTGGATTATGTTGATACAATTGCGCAATAAAATAATGATAAAGTACATGTGCTCAACAAGTCTCAACGGCACAGAGAAAACGTCTTCCCTAAATTGATGAGCTTTTATCCGAAGGTATTCATATTTCTACTACTCCCAGAATGCGAGAAAAAAAAATAAACTGAGAGTAAGAATGTGAGTTTGAATCTTTTGCACTTCAAGTGCCTATGCCACGTCTTCCACGAATTTTTTACCCTTGTAGTCCATTTCATTGTAAACCTGCGTACTTCAAATTTGATGAATTTTGACTGACATATCCACTGACGTTGGTATTCGATCTGATAGTTTTGTTTTTAACCCCTTCCCTACCAGGGCCAAACACTCTCACCAATTAGAATATTTTGTTTGAGGACGTATGTATACGTCCTTGGTAGGGAAAAGGGTTAAATGGACATAGAAAACTGGCGTGATTAGGAACTAGTGAAACAAGTTAGGTAAAAGACTAACTTTGGCTAAACTGAAAGAGATTCTTTCGTGTAGGATATGAAAACACTGTATACCTTAGGAAATTTTTTCTCTGACCTTCTTTTCATGATCTCTTATCTAGAGAATGGTGCGCATGTGGTCGAGTGGAGAAGAACATGTCAGAGTAATGGCATTTGTTGGACTTACCAAACTTTTACGAATCATTCCTCCTGTACTAGTGGATTTTGCTGTCAAGGTACTGCACTCTTTTGGCTTATGTTTGCAGTTGTAGTGAGTTAGTATCTGTGCAGATGTGAGGCATGCTTGCTTTGCTCAAGTGCATATTCACGATGCCTCTGTCCTCATCAACGGTACATGAGGACGCAATAGTTTTGATTGCAAAATTCAGGTAAACGAAACTCGGTTATAAAAACAAGCATGTCGACTTTTAATCTCTCAGATTAAATAGTGACCAGCGATTTACTTGGCAGAAAGCAAAGTCAGCGAATGAAATTATGAACCCCACTCACTGAGATTATCATATTACGCGAGCATAAAACCTGTATGGGCCCCATGTGAAGCCCGAAAACATAGCAGGTTGACGAGTTACAGCCACTTCTAAAGTTTGACTTCCTGATGCAGAATAATGTCCATTAAAGTCTAGCTTGCATTTACCTGCAGCATTCCTTACACAATATATTATAAAATCTACAAAGCACTTTGCATGCCGATTTATGTTTATTGCCTAGCTCACAAGAATGTTTTAAGAACGTGGAAAACGATTCTTAGCGGGTCAAATGTCAACGAGTTTGAGAATTTTGAAAATCTCCAAGCTGTTAATTCCTTGCTGGAGAGAGATTGTATAATGCCAACATTCTTTCTTGATTTAAATGCCTGCTAAAAAATACGAAACTAGGCTTCAAAATACTCCGCTGAAAAGCAAGAGAAAACTTGTTCTTTTGTCAAATTACATTTAAGGTTAACTTTTCCAGTCGTTTAATTTGCCAGTTACCGTTATTTATTTTCACGTCTAAATCTTGGTCTACTTGGGTTTCAGCAACTCTACACAAATTTCGTGAAAAACTGTAAGTTCACGTCAGCAAGCACACTGCCGTTGATTGTGTTTATGCAAAATTCATTGGTCGAGATATTCAGCTACAATCCGACCACGACTTACCAGCAAGGCTTCGTTTATATCCGGCAGTTGGCAATTCATCTCAGGAATGCACTCGTTCAAATGAAAAAGGTATGAAAACTTAAGCACTTTCCACAGCGCTACTTTTGTATATCATCGATACCGTGTAGCAAGAAAATGTATTCGTAGTTATAGTTGAACATACTTTGTAAGCCTTCGCGCTTAAAATAAAACATTTCAGGCTCTTCCTGAATGTCAGTGGAGTAAGAAGCTGAGCTTAAAAGAAAATGTAAACAACTCATTAAATCTTCAAAATCTCACTCAAAATAGTTAAGGTATATTTTATATTTCATATTTCGTATATCATATTTTATACTTCATACTTTTTATTTCATATTTTCTGTTTTCTACTTTATATATCTTTTAACACAGTGGACTAATTTTTTTTCCCACTTGTAAACTTTTTAAAACGGGCATTAAAACGTTTATATCAACTTAATTTCTCAAATCAACATTCCTCCTTCAAGTACTGGAGCACTTATCGTAGTTAATCAAGCGTCCGTCTTTTCTATCAGATTTTATGACGGTAACTAATCTTGACTCTAATCCTCTCTGTACATCTTGAAGGAATTACCTTAAATCCAAACAACATTTAATGGTTTCTTCAGGACTCGATCCAGGCTGTCTACAACTGGCAATTCATTCACTGTCTTCGTTTGTGGAGTCGCGTGTTAAGCGAAGTACCGAGTAACGACACATTGGAACCGCTGATCTATCCATTGGTTCAAATAACAGTTGGTGTCATCAGGTTAGCACTCATTATTAAGATTTACGTTACAGATAAATTACCCAGTCATCATTAATACTCACGATTTTTGTGGTAATATTTTTCATACACTGTTCGTGGGCTAGTGGGAATATTTGATGGCTAGAGCTGAACGAACTTAAAAGTCTTGTTGATTTACACAGCAGAGTAATACGCTTCCTCCTTGAAGCAATTTCTTGCTTTCAATAGAACGCGTAGTAGACAATGTGTGTCAATATCTTCTAGCGGATGTAAACGACCGTAGTGCATATCAAACCGTCTTAAAAAAAAAGAAGGCACAAAATGCCGGTGCAAGATTATTACAGCGCCATTGCATCATGCTTTTCTATCCTGTCTAGTCCTTCGTAGGATTCTTGTGGTCATAATTGTCTTCTGACAACTTTTCGTTTTTGTTTTTTTTTGGGGTTTTTTTTTTTTGTCTTTTCGTAGGCTCAATCGTGCGACAAGATACTACCCGCTTCATTTTCACTGTATTCGTTCCCTTAACTTACTATCACAAGCCACTGGTAAATTCATTCCGGTTGCTCCATTCCTTTTAGAGGTCAGTTGAAAATCTTACTCAATACAATTTTGAGGTAAAACCTAGTTATAAAGAAAGCTCACAATACTATCAAAAATGGACTGCTGCGTATGCAGTTCTGGATGGACGTAGAAAAAGTTTCAAGGTAGTACTCTCCAAAATAAAGGGAACAAGATACTGATATTTCGAGCGAAAGCCCTTTATCTCGTTTTTTTGTCACAGCACTACCTTGAAGTTAGGCTTTTTTCCTAAGCTCTCAGCACGTTGGTACAAGGGCTTAGTAAAATATCTAAAAAAAAGAACATTTGAAAACCACGTAAAGTGCTCTGTAATTTACAATAATGACATCTGCGTACATTCCTATACTGCTCTTAATCTTGTGTCAAAACCATGATTTAACACCACCTCATGTCTTTTATTAGATTTTAGATAATACAGAGTTTACCAAAGCAACAAAACCGTCAACAGCGAAGCCGCCTGATTTTTCTTGTATTCTCAAAGTTTCCAAATCACATCTGCATACAAAATCCTTTCAGGTGAGCGATAGGTTCTCGCGTTTAGACTCAGTTATAAGGATCGTTGGCAGCATTAATGAAAGAGGGATCAAAAAGATTGAACATCCATTGAGTTATGTTTGTTATATATGTAAAACAGCTGAATGTTTGATCAGTTGCCGACAATGAAATTAGGGATAAAAACCCACAATGTTTTGAACGAAGGCCATTTGTCAGAGAGTGAAACACATGCTACGAATGCAAGATGTGAGTTTTATATTTGAAAAAGTCGTGTGACAGTACAAATTATCCCATCAAATTCGAAAATCAGTCACAAAGTAATCAATGAAATTTTAATAATGACCAGTCGCCAGGTTTGTAAAAGTCGATCAGCAAACAGACTGGAAAAAAAACCTACCAGCCAACAACTTCAAAAAATATAGAAGAAAGCAAATTCCGAAAAACAAAGTCGTCTTTCAACTTCAGATTTAAGTGAACAAGAGATGAAAACTGTGAAATGGTGATATTTCGATTTTATTGCAAAATCATCTTCAGACCAACTTTTTCATCTTATGTTAACTTAAATCTTAAGTTGAGAGATGACCTTGTTTTTCGGAACTTGCTTTCTTCTAAACAGACTGGAAGAAGGACCAGCAGGGAACCCAAGAAACAATCCTCACTAACTAATGTTTTTATTCGTCAATCCTGCACGTAGTCAGTAATTTGTAAGGCAAAAATGCAGAGAATAAAGTACACGATCTGATTCTTTTATCCACCCACGCTAGACAAAAACAGAAATTTATATGAGATCGAATAAAGAAACATGTACGTTAAGGAAAAAATAGTTGGAAGTTTGAAAATAAAACGCTCTTCTTGTCTGCTGTGGCTTGGATTATCTCCGGAAAGGGGTGAAACGGTGCAAACTTTCATCATATATTTCAGAAATCCATGACTGGTACTTTCGAAAATTTTGAAATATGATGGTTCAGTAGGTGGGGTTGTGTAGGTGGCATATGGGGAGAGAGGGAAGGAAAGAGGGATTTGTGGTGATAAAGCGGTTGGGAAATACTCTTTTCCTCTGGTTAACGGCTGGCTTAAAAGAGTTTTTGACAGTTAATATGTTCTTGATTTTCTAGGATTCAGTTCTTGACCACGTAATTGAGCTGCTACTGGAACATTTTACCACGCATGCTCACTCCATTGGATTTCCCGAACTCGCATTTCCGTGTATAGTTAAGGTCAGTCGACGTCAATTTGGGGGCATGTAACAACAGCAGTGAGACTTTGCAGTATTGCTTTTGCTTTGGTAATTCGGCTCTTCTCACTCGATTCGATAGTTTACTGATGTACATTTCCTGCTTGTTTAGATGAAGCATTTTGTAAAAAGGTCAAAGATAGCTAGATTGAGTAAACAGGTGAAGCAATTGATAGAGAAGGTAAGGAAATCAAACATCATTATCTCAATTTATCGTTGGTGGCGAGTTGTTCTACCGAAAGTAAACAACCAATTATGAAATTGTTTGTGAGGAATCTTAAGCTTGGCCTGAATTCTTGTTTGTCAAAACTCTCCACAGACTTTCACGGTTTATATAATGCTAATACTCAGGTGAACCCAAGGGCGCATACCAGAGTCGAAGATTTATCATGTGTTGTAAATGCATAGAATTAACGAAATATCCCTTTTACAGCTGGAAGAAACTTCTCAAGAAGTTACTAAACGACGATCAACGGTATCATTCTGTCCAAAAGACGTTGAAGAAGTGGTAAGTTCTGTGAAAGTCGGGATGACTCTTCCTGTTACGCGTGAGATTTGAATCCGGTAAAACATAGCTCACTCATGACACGAAGTTTTTCAGGTGGCAGTAGTGACGATATCTTTTACGATTTCAAAGACCTTGTAGCGTTTCGGTATTGAGTTGGAAAGAAATTAGACTGTTAATTCTCTCCGTTCATAACCCAAAATCTTCAGTTGAAGCATACGTCAAAATATTAGCTTTTCGATATATGATAATGCAACCTAAGCCTGGGTTATGGTCTTCCATTTATACTCTACCGACTTAAATTCTTATCCTTAGTCTCGTACATTTTAAACCCTTACTGGCTGTTGTAAAACTTCTATCACATACACGTTTCAAGTAACTGTTCACACACATTCGTTTATAATCCACTCGCACAATTGATTTTGAACTATTGAAAGTTTTTGGCTGGCTCAATTTCTCGTATACCTTTTTCTAAATTGCAACAGAGGCTTGTTATCTTACTAGATCTGTTTTGAAAGTTTATGGTTTTTAACTTCGTCGGATTACTTGCAGGAGAAATGGAGCGCGGAATATCGTAAACAACCTAACTCCATTGTGAAGTTCTACGACCGCTGGAAGAGTCTGAAGATTTTCATTCCAAAACAGGTTCGTTGTTAGTCCTTTTTCAAGTTTTTTCTGAGACAAAAGTAAATGACAAGGGGTTGAGCCAAATATCTTTATTTCAAAATGTCTCGCAGATCAATTTTTCGTTGCCGAAACAGAGCCGAAGAATCGATCTGCGAGATACTAACAGATTAGGTTATTTTGTAATAACTATGTTCAGTAATTGTTTAGTTATTGAATTTATCCTCTTTAGCTTTGTTTTGTGGTTGGCTTACCTCTAGTTCTGGTTTGCTGATAACCTGGCCGAACCATTTTACCAAGCAAGCCTTGTGCGAACCATTATTTACCGGCTGTTATTTGCTGGTGATGTGGTGGTCTAAATGAAATGATGATTACACATGTTGTGCACGTGTACTGCTTCATTTGTAACTGGGCAACCAGTTCCAGCAAAATTATCTCGGTATTAGCCCTCGGAATTTCACTGCAACTTCAAGTTTGGTTGTGGAAGGTCTTCTTGTTGCATCTTCATAACTAGTACCAGTTTGGTCTCAAAAGGAATGCTTTGGCCCTCTTATACCTTCGTTCACTCAGTTTCTTTTGTTCTCAGGAGGTTCATAACTAACTTATCTACCTTACTAAGATATTCATATACTTTCTACTGAACTTTCACCATTTCTGTATGTTTTAAAGGAAGAAACAAACTCCGAACAATAATGCTATCTTGATTACTCAAGATATGAGTTAAAATCAAGAGAATTACAATGAAATTGTGATATTTCGTCTTTATTTCAAAGAATTACAATTGATGAAGTTAGTCTGTCTCATGATGTCTTTGAAATAAAGACGAAATATCACAATTTCATTGTAATTCTCTTGATTTTAACTCATATGTTGAGTTATCAAGATGGCATTATTGTTCGGAGTGTGTTTCTTCCTTTATTTCATAAAGTTGTTAGCTGGTTCTGGATTATGTATGTTTGTCGAACAAGTTTAATACCGCCTTCGAAACGTCACCGACTAACAATGATACAAGTCGGTTATATACCTTGACGTCGGTGTTTAAACAATATATCAAACTTCGGCCTTCGCCCTTAGGCTGGCATATCGCTTATACACCTCGATCACGGTACATAACCTTTAACTAATATGCACTCGCAATTACTCTCCATAATCCTTATGGGTTTTGAAATGTCCATTCTGTCGTTTCCCTCTGTTCTTTTTCCTTTAGGGTGAGCAAATGAACCAAGAAGAACAATTTGAAGAAGATGAAACTAAAACATCCTTGAGAAAGAGAGCGAAAACGAAAACAAACTCGCAGCAAACCAAGAAAAGTCTCCAAGATGTTGAATCCAAAAAGAAATCTTCCAAACCGAAAGGCGAACTCTCGCATGACAGTGAAAACGATGAAAATGACGTGGAAGACATCGTGGAAGTTTTTCAACTTTCGGATCTGGACGAATAATTAGAGTCCGCTCGTCGTCACTCATTTTAGTAAACTCGGTCTGCCACTAACCCCCCCGTGTCAATTACGTAACCGAAAGATCAGCTACCTAACCCTCTGGTGTGCTACCTAATCCTGGGTCACTTGCCTCACTATTGTCAATAGACCATGTTTACCCAAAAGCAAAAGCTTCCGGATTCGTAGTGAATTCGGATATTTTAGACCTTGGATTCGTTTCTCCGTTCACACAAGGATGAGCCGAAAGGTTCCATGAGAATGGAGCTCTGGTCGAGAGTTTTTCTAAGGGAACGTTCGCCGAGGACTTACCAGGCGAAAATCTTAAGCGAAGAACTAAAATAAAACTCCAGTTCAGTTGTTCAAAGATCAAGAGTCACCTCTTGAAACATCTTTCAAAACCTATTTGTGGTTCCCCTGTCATTTCAAAGAGATTATTCTTCATCTTCGTATGTTGAACTGGGATCTTTTTCTGACGGATGTCTGGTTTATTATGGGAGCCAGTAAACCGGCTACCATTTTTTCTGCCTTCATTTGCTCCGTTGGTTTTTACTTGCAATCTCGTTGGTCAGTCCATCTTACAAAATAACGAACGTCCTTGCTTCACGAAACACCATCTTTGTAGAATAATTCAAATTGACGGAACGCTCTTAACTATAGCCAAACAATCCCTCGACTAATTCCATGGGTTAGAGTTCATTTAGCTATCTTTCATCTTCCTGAGATTTTCTAATTTGTCTTCCAACTCACTGATATAATTCTCTACTTCTCTTGACTTCACTTCGGCTAAACGAGAAAAAGAAAATTCCACAAATCAAGCAAAGCTCCATCATTTTGCCAAAACGCTGTTAGAGAGTTCTCAACCATACAATACTTCCGTCATAACATTTCACTCATAACATTCCAAATAAACTTCCTCCTTCGCTGCTACCTTCAGACCCTGGAGAAATCATCTACCATGCGTTTTACGCGTATCTCCTAGCTCTCCTGAATCCATGTCAAAATGCTACCCTTCAGAATTCATACTTACCGCTTAGTTTCTGGTTTAACCACTGTACTGCTTTAAACGCTCCGCCATTACTGCCTTTGCTGTAGTAATCGATGGCAAGAAAATTGGCCCACTTTCCAAACTTCTTGCGACATGTGTAGAGTTTTTTCTTGATTTCATTTAGGTCATTGAGGCAAGGTGTTATAGCGTCGCCGACTGTCGTGAACCAGTTAACCAAAACCAAACCTCGGCCTTCGCCGTTTCTAGATTCTGATCGTTCTTCACATTCCTGTTAGATGAAGTACACTAATGAAACATATGGTGCACACAACGAGTAAACTGGAACAGAATTTTTGTGCTAATACAGCATTTTTGAACTGGAAAACCTTCGCAGCTCGTGCTGACCGTAGAGTACTCTTGCAGTAAGGTTTCAGAGTGACTGAGGTGGAGACCACTTGCAACTTTCACACTGAGTTGCAGTACCATACCTGTCCTGTCTCGCGGTCTGTTATGGAGCTTCCTGGAATTTTTTACCCTTCTCCCGATCAGGGAGAAGAGGCTAATCTCCTGAAAGTGATTTTTGTGTGTGAAAGTCCCTCGAACAAAGCAGCCATGACGTCACGCACAAATCACCATGACGTCGAGTGCACGTGTTATATTCACACGCGCAAATATGCTTCTGTTTCAAGACCAGAAATGGAGTCAGGAAATCAACGTCACGGTCGTTCGAAACGGGCTTATTTTCGTTTATGGGACCAAAACTGGTCACCCGAAACAGGACGGTTGGTATTGCTAGTGATGCTATACCAGCTGTTTACGGCGTGTTCACAACCCTTGTTTTCTACCTCAGTGCATACAGGACTGGTCATTGGTGTGAGCGGTAATGATTTCAAGTCTGTAGGTCTCTACTAAGGTCACGTTTTTGGGTTGCACGACTAGGTAATGTACATAGGAGTTGGTTATGCTTAATCCTTGCAGCTTATTCAACGTGAATAATAGTTTCTACCCTATTCTTAGCACGAATTCAGCAAATAATTTATTTTTCGTAATTTTCTCTCACTACACTATCATGAAATGCTCTTGACTTACACTGACATGTGTTCCTTTGTTTCCATAGCGATTTTCTTTGACGTAGTTCCACATGTTGAGTTTACTGTAAGGAAACCCGTCCCTTCCAATGCTGCTGAACACAACTAAACGACGACCTAACGAAGCCATCTCGTGGAGACTCGGCCAATCGCTTTCACCTTCGCCCCAGTACTCGGAGGGCAGCACGTGCCGTGAGATATCAGCGTCCTCAAATACTTTCGAAAGTACCGAAGGTTCGCCAAGATAGTCTTCGAATATTAACGTGACCACCTCGTGTGCATTGCTGTCCAGAAATTTTCTGATTTCGATTAAAGTGTCAAGAAGGTCGGACGAACCACTCCAGTAGCAACTGCCATGACATAAGCGAACTTCCGCAGTACCCCATCCTCAAAAAATGGCAAAAGAAGAAGTGGTTTCATAACTTATAATTACAAATGAAGACTGAAGGAAATCGACAGGAGGAATGGATGGGGAAGTGAATGAGAAGACTTCAGTTGAAAGTCGATTTTTTGGGATGGAGTACTGGATATGTTTGACTTCAACAAGTGTAGGCTGCTATGTCAGTTTCCGACTAAGGAATGTCGTTAAAATAGTTAAAAGATAACGACTAAATTGAAGGTCGGAATGGCTTATCAACCCGTTCCAGGCGCCGATTCGACTGCGTTTCTACTTTGGGAAACGCCACACTTAAATTTTTGAAAATATGCATGGTGAGCATAGCTGCCACAGTTATAATGGCTGATACACATTAATGCCACATTAATACTTGTAAAATCATTTACCAGGAAGTAAAATATAAATATCACAATTATTAATGCGATTACACCGTACTCTTTTAATCTATCACCAGCTGGTTACGCTCAACAGATGGAGACGTACGGTCTAGAAAGGTTAACCTTTGCCAGATCGTTATCAGACTGTTCTGTTTAATTCTAACACCAGACTTTGTTACTTGTCAAGGGGAGACTTCAGGTAAAGAAGGAGTGACCAATGTGTATAAGAAAGAGAGAACAGAAGCGATCAAACGAGCAATTAGACAGAAAGGAATAGTGGGAGGAAAAAGGCGGCGTCTGAAAGGATTTTGGATGAAAGAAAGAAGAAGGCGGAAAGACCAAAGAATTTAGAATGTTGACTGAGAATTAAACTGCAAACAAAGTTGGTTGTGACCATGAAAAGACAAGTTTGGAACACAATGAGATAAAAAGCTTGTTGCTTTTAACTTATTCTTCAAACTTACCAGGGTAAATATCCAACATAAGTCCCCTCACACCGTCATTCAATTGTTTCGTGACGCTAAACCTCTGATTGTGAGCCCAAACACCAAAGTTTATACCATAGCTGTAGGAGTTATGGGTGACTAAGAACGCAACTTGGTTGTAAGGCTTTCGGAAATCCTATCAAAAACCAATAATAGCTGAAGTTTTTGACTTAGAGATAAAGTCCATACGACATTGTTCAAACTGAGGTTCTTGTTTCCAGCCGCGGTTATAGTCCTTAAATATTTCAGATAGTTTATGATTTTCGTTAACTTGTATTCCACATCTCACAGGGGCGCAGTGAATTGAGGTGCGCGGGTGTGACATCGCCGCCCCAAAGTTAGTGGAAATCCAGAAAATTCGGGCAAAAAAAGATAGCTGGAGCATTAAATTTCGGGCAAAGTTTGGTTAGGTAGGTGAAAATCTCTTCTTGCAGTTTATATTCGATTTACGTATTAGGGCTGATCATCAGAAAGTGAGGCTATACCATACATGGCTTTTGAACGCGTGTCAAATTAAATTCGAGATTGGAGAAATTTTAAAAGGATAGAATTTTCGGGAAAATTAAGCTAGACGCACTCCCAGTCAGAATGGATTAACTACGCCTCTGACGCTTACTCATAGCAATAGAACTTAAAAATTTCGTGAGGCAATGCCATGCTGTTTTGCTAGTAGTGAGACATGGGATACACCTTGCCTAACTATTCTGAGATCTGTTGGTCAGAGTATTCAAAAAAAATGATGTCCTTTAAAACTCAAATCATTTGAGAAAAATTTACAAAACCTTACTTTGGAAGTACACGGCTCTTACCTGTTCACTGAAAGCTGGTACTTGCGACAGTTGACAGGTGGCGAGCACTCCACCGCAAAGTGAACACGTCAGACCTCGAGGACACCCGAAGCCGAGCGAGCATGGTTCGTTTTCGTCACGAGGTGTATGGTAACACCTCTGTACACCAGGATGACAAGATAGCCCAAGCTTACACGGATAGCCTGCGCTGCATGGTTGTCCCGCCAGTCTCGGGTGGTTAAAACACTGCTGAAAACCAGGCGCACAACTAAGGCCGGAAGCGCACCGAAATCCTAACGAACATGGTTCGTGCAACTGTCGGGGAGCGTTGAAACATCGTTGTATCCCTGGCTGGCAGCTCAAACCTCTTTCACAAGGTTTAGTCAAATGGCAGGTTTCTTTATACTTGGAAAGACGGGTACAACGTTGACGAAATGCCTCGCAGACGAAAGGGGACTTACACTGACAGAAAGCTGAACACTCATCACCAGGCATTCCGTTGCGGTTACCGCGCGGACATGAAAAGAGCCAGTAAGAAGAAATGATGCTTGTCTTTTCGATGATGAAGACAACAAAGAGAGCAATTTTAGGGTTCATTTCATGTAATGACCAGAGGTTTCCATTGCAAATGTCGGCTCTCCCTCACACCATTTGAAGAAACAAACGTAAAATTGTTATTGAAGATGTTCCAACGTTTCTTGTCCACCCGCTTTCATTTTGGTTGTCGAGCCAGCCTCAGAACTTCAGAACATCCAGTTCTCATTTAGTCTCCATTTAATAAAAAACAAATTGAACATTTCTAGTTCAGTAGTTGTATGTCGATTGGTTGGTCTTAACTGAACTGAGCCCTAGAATTTACAAAACATGACAGGTTCCTTCCAGTTCTTTGCGTGTTCAATACGTGGGTTGTTATAAAAAGCAATGATCTTTGTCATTTTCGTATTGTACTATTTTACTTTATCAGTTAAACCTACACGTGTCTGTATTGTTGTCTACCAAGAGAAAGCTAACTTGAAAGAGATAACGAGACAGAGTACTGAAACGCTGAAAAATGTAGTGGTTTTTAACGTTTTAACTTGATCATTCCAATACAAGTCCGTTAATCTGGTGTCCTGTGGGCCTTAACAAGCCTGCGAGAGCTCTTCAAGTGGTCCTCAAAACATCAGAGAAAGTCAAATAAAAGGTAGAAATGAATATCTTTGAATCCTTTTTAGGAGGTGTACATTTCGGTGGTTTAGTTATCGAAATGAAAAAAAAAAAACAAGAAAAAAAACATTTTTAGCAACATGTAAATGTAACAAACTCTCTATCGTTTTCTTATTAACTTAACAGTTTTTAGATGTTTTCGGTGATACGCCATTATACCGTGTATTGTTTATTGTGATCCCTACTCTTTTCGTGGGAAATCTTATGTGTGCCCTATTAATGACAGCTCTCTGCTCTCACTTCCCAAAGTCACGTGGATCCACTTCACTCGAAATAATCAAAATCGTCCCCACGGTGCCTTGATACTACCATGCAACCCCCACCTTTCGAAATACTAACCTAATACTTATTTTACTTAAAATACTTACCGGGACAAATCCCAGTAAACCCGGAAGAAATGCTACCGGTTCTAAATTCCGGTTCCGTATTCGAGATTTTCGGAGTCACTCTGGTCATGTGGAAGTGGCAATCATTTTACCTGTACTTTTTCCTGCAATTTGCGAAAGGGATTTAAACAAATGGCTACAAAACAAATTAAGGTGCGTACACGCTCTTTCTTGCTGCTCTCAAAATATACAAAGCTTTACAAGGTGTATAAATTAGCAAACTGTTCAAAATAGGAAAATAATTGCTGAGCTACGTTGTTCCATTCCAGCAGTTTACTAAACGGTGACTGTAAAGGGTTTTTTATTTGTTTACTCAAGTACACAAAAACTACGCGGTGCACTACATTTATATAACAATAAGCTGTGGACAGTGAAGTGTTCATATTTCAACGACAGAGATTTTATTGTTCTGAGGAAATCTTTTGAGTAACAAATGGTCCTTCACAATGTCATCTCTTAACACCTTGTCCCGGTAAAGAATTTTCTGCTATAGAACCCAAGCCTCTATCCATGTATACTTGACAAAAACTTGGCTTCTGTTCTGTTTGGTAGGTGGCAAACGTTAGGGTTGGCGCTTCTGTGCTGTGACTGGTGCAATTTGAGAACTTATGGTAGCCCAATTAGAGTTACTGGAGCAATGCAATGTTTGCTCTTTTCAGTTATTTTTCAGTAGCTTACTCAGATGAGATGGTGAACCCATTAAGGGGCAAGGGTGCACCATAGTATTTTACTCTGGCTAATGCCAGATAATTTTACTCTAGCTAATGCCAGACCACTTTATTCATCAAAAGGGTAAGCCCAGCTTGTCAATGAGTTAATGTATTCACTGTTCCTTACCAACTCTCAGTATGAATGATGTGCTGTAAATAAAACGCTAATTCATTGCTTAGAGAACCTGTGTGAAATACCTTTCATTGTGTCAACCAGCCCATTCATTATCTTCAATGTATAAACTAACTTCAGGTTTAAGATATAAGCTTTGAAACTATGACAATATCATTGATATAAATGTTGGTTTAAGTTATAAAACAAAATTATCAATCATCAGCTGTTCAGAAATTTAGTGCAGAAAGTTGGTATTTGACTTGATCATCTATCTGTTCAATGACAGGACAGTGGTCTTCTTTTGACATATTCAAAGAATTTTTAGGCTGCAAAACTGTCACTCTTTTAGTAATGTTACAGCAATTTGCTTTATCTTGCATCTTGTTGTTTTATGCTATCCGGTATATCATGTTAAGACCTCATGATTTCATTCAAAATCAAACATATCTTGATGTTTTGGCAATGTTCAATTTGAATTGAAATGACTGCACAATGTACTTGAGACACACAGATGAAGTCTACATCCTGTCAACACCACTGCAGTTCTGTATTAGCCTGATATAACAGAATTGTACATAATACTGTTGGCAAAACTGTTGCAGCTTTATGAAAATAGGATATACACTGTATCTGGCATTATATTGGTAGAGCTACAGAACGGATAATTATGCGATGTTTGTATCAAATAGAAAAGGAGTTGTAATATCATCAGTGAACTAGCCTTGATTAACATAATGTGTCAGTGTGATTCTGAAAGTTAGTCACATTATTCACAAGAGATTCTACAGGAGGAAAACTTAATCTTGTAGTAAATATGAGTGCCCAGCATAACACACAAACAGTGGTGTGGTTAGACTTACATTTTTTTAATTTTTTTTTTGGGAAGGTGCTTTCTGAGAACTCAAATTTATTTCCAACTTAAGTGCACAAGATATTCTTGTGAGAACTTAACACTTATCCATTAGAAGATGTGCAGTGTTTCAAAATTTGAAATAGAATTGAAACACTGCACATCCTCTCATGCATAAGCATTAAGTTCTCACAAGAATATCTTGTGCACTCAAATTGGATAAAACTCACCTCCAGTCCCTGTGGACTCAATAGCTCAACAGGTTGAGTGGTGGACTGGTAACCCAAAGGTGCAAGTTCAAATCCTGCTAGAGTCAACATTTTTCAGCTGACTTTGGCAGTCAGTGTCAGATAATTATGAAAATTTTCTGTTCGTATATATCTCTGAGGATGATTCTGAAGTAAGTTAACTCAAGTTAAGCCACTTATTTAATCCTTTAAGGGTCAGTGTCCTGTATGCAGGACATCAAGAACAAAAGAACAAACTAGAAAAGAAAGCTAGAACAATGCACAAAAGGAAACAAATTCAACTTTCAAAGGGTTAGTGTGTTAAATCCAGGATTAATATGGATAATAATACTAAACTGTATTTACCCAGACTGAACAGGAATGCCATGAAAAGAACTCTTAGGTATCGAGGTGCCATGATTTGGAACTCTTTCTCTCAAGACCTTTAAATCATTCATCTTAATGGTCCAGAGCCCCAACTTCTACTATTTTTGTTCTTGTACATAGTGTTATCTCTGTAACATATACTAGATTTTAATTGTAAATATCTAACTTTTTATATCCCTGTATTTTACTACCTGGCCCCATGAAAAGCAACCCCGTGATGGGTTGGTGAGATTACCATGTCTAAAGATGTATGGGTGAATAAACAAACAAACAAACAAACAAATTATTAAGTAGATAAATAAATAAGTAAATAAATAGGCGAACTTTGCAACAAATAACAGCGTTCTTTGTTTCTGAACAGAAAGTGAACCCGCGTTCTATAGCAACGGTCATTGAGCCATACCACACTTGTACCCTTGAAGACGGCTTAGAATCCGGTGGCGAGTTCACTCCTCGCTCTGTACAGAGTTTCCAGATGTTCATTGAACGGATTAGGCCGGAAATGAAAGCTCTTATGGATGACGACTTAGAGGCTCCCTATGAAAGCCCATGTTATCCAGTGGAAAATTA
Source organism: Heliopora coerulea (assembly GCA_030142905.1). Classification (NCBI taxonomy): domain Eukaryota; kingdom Metazoa; phylum Cnidaria; class Anthozoa; order Scleralcyonacea; family Helioporidae; genus Heliopora; species Heliopora coerulea. The sequence continues at coordinate 58,456 of JASJOG010000414.1, read as the reverse complement.
TTTCGCGCTTAACGGCGATGGTTTGTTAACTGTCTGCATGAGAGTGCACGATAAAAAGAATCGGCATAAAATAACCACATATGATCACGTGACAAAAAAGGTGAAGACGTTAGGGTACATACCACGGCATAACTTCGTGGGTGATGTTGATAACGCAGTTGTATGTCTGAACGATCCGGCGTTTACCGAAGGTGTTCTCGGCTCGGTTACACAAGGCAGTGATTTCGCAGTGGTATTGGCTCATAGCACGAATTTACGGACTTTGTGTGTCTTTGACATTCCCAATGCCACTTGCCTACTGGAGAGGGACTGTTCTCAACTTGACTTCCTAAAATCTGGCCCGACCGGTATCGCTATCAATCCCAAAGGCGTAGCCCATGGTCAATTCAAGATTGCCGTGCTGAGTCAAGAGATGGAAGTGCTACTTTGGGATGTAACAGCCGATACCGGGAGCGTTCTTCAGCTTGAGGATCTTCTGCCAAGCTTCTGGTTGTCACGATACCTCATAAATCCCAGGGAAAGTGCCATTAAATTTTCTCCTGATGGTCGCTTTATAACTGTGTTGGGGTATTTCCGTGCTGAGCATCACAGCGTTTGCATATTGATCGACCCTATCGACCTGGAACCTTTCTGCGTAATGCCGTACGACGTTATGTATAGACCAATGTGCTGCATCTTTCCATGTTTTACCAAGTGTGGGTCAAAGTTCGCAATGTTTAGTTGTTGGAACGTGAGGTTTGACCTCAATCTGAACGATTACAAGTTGCTGTTTTTCGAGATTCCCTCGAGGATGCAAACTTTGAAGGAGTTGTGCAGATCTTCTATTCTCGCTTTAGTGGATAACTCAATGCTAACCAAGCTGCCGTTACCAAATGACTTGATTGCTTACTTGAATGGCTACAGTTACAAGTTATTGTCTACAGCTTCTGAGAGTACGGGAAAACAGTGCAAAGTCGCTTAAATCTACCCGTGGTTTCGTGGCACTTGATTATTCTGTTCCTAAGTCCGAGGCATTTAAATGTTATTCTGAAATACATTAATAAATCTTGCGGAAAACACAAGAAATTAGTGTTAAATCAGCGTGTACACGATATACAATATATATATATACAAAAGTATATACAAAATTAATTTCTATTTTGATTAAAGTCTCCGTTATTATGGGTCTTTTTAAAACTTTACGCTGGGCATTAATATTCTTAACAAGATTACGTTTCCCGCCTGGTTCGTCTATTGCTATGATACAGAACTTATTAATTAAACATCGGCACATGTACAGAAACTGATGTCATGTTAAATCAGCTCTGTATCACGTTTCCTGATACTGCTACTGCATTCTGCATCGTGGTTTTCCCAGCGAAACTATTTCTTTTAAACATTTCAATCGTTGAGCACCTTTGTACAGTCTTCCAACGATGACTTATAATTATTTGAAGAAGTAATAAATGAAATCCGTGTCCGTCCGGTATCTCGGCTTCGAGTTGTGTATGTAAACCCCGATACTGACCGGCCACTGATTCCACCAATAGTACTTCAAGTGGTCAATGTTCCTGTCCGTACATGCGAACAGTTTGTAAACAATTATAATTGATGCAATCTCATATTTTATTGACCACAGCAGATTGCTAATTTTCAGGCGGCGCTAAGTCGTTACGCTAAAAATCGTTCTGATAATGGTTTTCGCTCCACATTCCTTCCGTTTGCGGCTTTTTTCCCTGAAGGGGTGGATGTTACCGGCCAATGATGGTCTTATTTTTTATCGAGAAAAACATGAACAGTCAAACTTCATGGGCCTTTTTGCAGGAATCACGTGGTACAAAATCCGCCATACTGGATGGCAAAGGAATGCAAACATATCGAAAACAAAAGAATACCATCGCTGAAGCACATAGTCGTAAAACACAATGCAATTCCCAGCCCTTCTCTTTGACAGGAGCTTGGCCCCCACGCATACCTATGGCTTTTAGCAATGGTGTTGAATATGGTAACTAAATCAGAGTAAAAGTAGAACATCGCTGTGCTCTGATTGAATCACTCGTGACGCAAAGAAGACGAATTATTGGGAATTTTATTTGGTGTTGGCACTGTACGTGGATCACGCATCCGTTGTAAAGGTGCTGTTACAAGTGCGATTTTCCGTTTTGCAATTGTCATCCTGGTGTATGCGAAAACTTCACGACAGTCTGCGCAGCACAATTTCTGCTTGAGGAAGTTGATCGTCCAGGTTAGTGTAGTCTTGAGAAAGACTGTTGGTTGAAGTGACTGACGTTTCGACAGCCTTAGCGGCGGTCATCTTTGACTCTGAAGATGACCGCCGCTAAGGCTGTCGAAACGTCAGTCACTTCAACCAACAGTCTTTCTCAAGACTACACTAACCTGGACGATCAACTTCCTCAAACATGTCACGATTCTCCCAGGTTCAAACCATTTACTTTACAATTTCTGCTCATGATTCGCTCCAGTTGGTCTTCGAGGGTCTCGTCAGTTTAACGCATACATCAGGATGACGATCGATGCAGAAAATCGAACTTGTAACAGCGCCGCCTTAACAGTCAGTTCTGTAATATTTGATACAAGAGCACTTTACTGAGAAGATGAAGATTTGTTTTCCGGAGGGTGTCTCTATCCGCGCCCCCTCGAAACGTCCTTAAAAAGTACAGTGTAATTGCGAGGAGAATCGTTGCCTTGGTGGGTAAAACGTAACATAGAGGCCTCTGTAAGACTTTCACAGACAGTTCCTGTTTCACGATAAAGCAATGTGTGTCGTGTGTAGTGCATCACAAGCGTCACTATTAGCTTGCCAGGTGCTTTTTTTCTGATGGGAAGGGTCAAAGCCAGTGCCTTCGCTCCGAGTTAAGATTCCATTCTTCCGCACGAAACCCACGAGAATTTTGCTGTACGCGCAGACATTCTGCCAAGCCAGATATTGTTTCTTGACAAACCCATCCACAGGCAGGGCAAGCCATGATACGTCTGCCCGGAACCATACCGCGAGACCAAACTGAAAGTAACGGCTTCGCGTTCCATCAACCAGGTGGCAGACTCAGCGCTACAGCACCGGTATGCACGCGACAGCTTAAACTCTTCGAATTCGGAAAAGGGCTGCAGAATATTTGCCTGTCTGTGACGGACACCTTCAACATCTTGTCTCTTTCAGTAAACTCATAGATACCTCCCACAATGAAGAGGTCACTCTGCTTCGACTGTGCATTGCCACTGGACGCCACGCTACAAATACCGACACCCCAGCAAGAGATCTCAGTCCCCGAGATGAGCATCCAGCGGTTCATTTTTGGATCGAAGCATTCGATGCTCTCCTCAAGATACGTCATCACCCCATTATGCATGTGGGCCCCGCCGAACACGTACAGCTTCTCGTTGACACAGGTGAGGCCAAGACAGCCACGGGCAAAGTTCATGGACGGAGCCTTCGACCAATGGTCGCGTTTGGGGTCGTACACCTCCACAGTGTCCAAGGCAACGTGGAAGTCGCCACCACCTACAGCATAGATCTTGCCGTTGAGAGTAGCTGCGCCTAAGGCACCTCTGGCAGTCGGCATTGACGCAACTTCACACCACGTACTTGAAACAGGATCGTAGCACTCAACACTGCTTAGGCTAACTTTGAGCAAGTCATCTGTCCCGCCCACACAGTAGATCTTCCCGTCGCAAACAGCTACTGCAAGTTGACCTACAATTAGACCAGATATTGTCACATTTAGCCAAAAGTTAAAAGCCAACTGGGTTAAGAGACTGCCAAAACTTACACGAGGAGATACTAAGTGCGACCTGTGGCTATTAAGATCGACATTCGAAACCCGAGACGGGGTCATCGCCGCTAAGATGTCATAACTGGTCTGCGCGTCTCCATTGAGGCATCACCGCGAGGTCCATATCAAAATCGGCTCGCATACCATAAAACAGTTGCGTCGCATGGTATATGTGCCCAGGTGTGCGTTTGAATTAATATCCATAGAAGTATTTAATAACTGGATACCCACGGTAGTTTAGGGGTTGCTTAGAGTGCGCAATCTATGTCATGGTAAAATGTGTATGCCATCAAATAACATATCGTGGGAGAGTTTAGAGTTAGGATTTGGATTTTGGGTGAGGATTACAATCAATAACATCGCTTTTACCAACGTTTGGGATTAGGGCTAGGTTAGGGTTAGAGTTAGAGTGTGGATTAGAATTAATGTTGATAAGGTTGGTTTACATATCGTTATACCATGATGGGCTCCGTTTCTATTGTTCTTAAGGGGAGATGTAATCCCTAAATTCCCTCATCAGCATGCATACTTTCACAAATTTTTCCTCATTAACATGCATGAGCGAACATCAAATAACGGTTTTAAATTTAAGCATTGAACAACTGATTTTATAAAAGTGTTGGTACCTACCATGAACAATACTAACATCCCAAAAAGAACTTCAAACAATACCAAGTAAATTTCGTCGGTCATCACGGTATTACAAACTAATACCATGACATGTAGGGAAATGAGTGATTATATGTCTCCTCAAGCCTCGAGAGGTTTGTGAAACTCCCTCGGCTGTTGGGGACATTTAATCACTCACTTCCCTCATGTCATGGTATTATTATAAGTAATAGCATGGCATTCAGGTCGATTAGTGATTAAATGTACCCGAAAGCCGAGAGATTAATCACTTATGGACCTGAATGCCATGCTATTACTTTGTAATATCATAGCTGCCGAGACAATAAAACGGTTTAAATCGGTTTAAATCATATAAGGTTATGCATATACATGAGGTACGATTAGTAACTAATCGTTCCGTGGTACGATTAGAAACTAATCGTACCTAATGTTTTAATAATGAGGTAAATTAGTCAGTAATCGCACCTCATGAAACAAAGAAATACGAGGTAGCTATGATATTACTTATAATAATTCACTGTTATTCGCACGCAACCGAATTAAGCTCTTCCTGGCAATCGAGTAATGGCGTCATTCGCACCCGCTAAACTGCAGTAGTCCCCCCCCCCAACTTCAAGACTCCCAGTTGTGCAAATTCACCAGCACATCATGCATGGGCTGAATGAAGTTTGTTAAGACTGTGTGTTCGAAAGCGAGATCTACCACGTCTCCGACTGGTTTGTACTTATAAACTGTGAATGAATAAACGTCATCTTCTCTAGTCACCAAGTGAAAATGATGTGTAAGGTACAAACGTTCCAATTTAAATCAAAAAGAAAGTAGAGAAATAAACGGCAATTAGGAGGAACAGGTTTCAAACTTCTTGATTGGTAACAATAAGGACGAATTTGGTCTTAGCTATCACTTAAGACGATCTATACCTTTGCATTGATTCATCGGCAAGATATCAGTCCACTTATTGGAAACAGGATCATATCGTTCCACAGTTCTAACAGACACATCATCGTCGCACTGGCCACCCACTGCATAAATCATACCATCAAGTGTGGCCACTCCGTGGCGAATGCGAGCCGTTTTCATGGGAGCAACATCAAGCCATACTCCATCTCTGGTATCGTAACAATCAACCGTGTTCAAAAACCTTTCTTCGACTCTGTCATAACCACCAATGACATAAACGAAATAACTTGTGAGCTTTCGCGGCCTGGTTCTTTCGTTGCGAAGCAAACAGCGCCTCTCCGGATGTTCCTGATACTCACGGGCTTCTTTAAACAGCGGAGAATAATCTTAAAAATAATTGAGATAATGTAGGAAGTACTGAAGATACGCCCTTAAACCTTTCCTGTCCGAGAAATTGACGAGTAAAATCGTCTGGCGTTAGCCAGAGTCCACTCAGCAATTTCTGGTTAACACTTTTAATAAGATAAATAAACGTTAAAAAACTCATGAGGAAAGTACAAATGCAAATCATAACCGTGTCGTGTCTTTATACGTGATAAAAACATACCTACTTTTCTCCTCCAACTTTCTCGGCTTAGAAAACGTTAATTTTCAAACCTTCTTTGCGAATAAGCGTATTAAGAAGTTTGTTTTTTAAGTTGTTCAAAAAAACTCGCAGTTCGTGCTTTATCAGATCTGAATCACTCAGCTGTCGCCTCGTGTTTAATATCCGATTAAGTACTCCTGCCCGTTTTTCAAACATCATCTTCTAAAATTCATTAAGAATTCATGAGGAAAATACAAAAGAAAATCATAACCGTGTCTCGGGTCTTTATATGTGAAGATGTTTATTTTTTTCGGCTTACAAAAGATAAATTTCCAAACTTTCTTTGCGAATTAGCGTATTAGGAGGTTCATTTTAGAGGACATCTAAAAAACTCGCAGTACGTGCTTTATCGGGTCTAAAACACTTGGGCATCGCCTAGTGTTTAAATCCTGATAAAGCACTCCTGTTCGGTTTTTAAATATTACATAAAAGACTTCGACGTTCCGACGTTATCCTAACATCATTATCAAGCAAGCTTAAAAATATGTTTTATACGCACACTTTCAAGCTATTCTACTCGGAAAAACTTTCTAAGTCCCTTTACTGCAAACAGTGAACAATGTTACACCCCACACTGAACATCATTTGTGCTATACACTGCAAACAATGTTCTTCAGCACACTGTAAACAATGATTTACTTCATATGCTGCATGTGAGGAATCATGTTGTACTGCACAGTATGACCAACATTTTGCTGCAGCAAACAGCAAACAATGTTATGCTAGAGCCTGTCAGCAATGTTGTACTGTAAACTGTGACCAATGTTGCTAAATGTGCCAACAAAAGTTGACAGTGAAGTGCAGATAATCAAGACATCTGAATACCAAGGTCCAGCCAATGGAGGTTCAACTGTACGGGAAATCATAGTAATATTGAACTTAACAAAGTAATCAAACAAAGGAAAAATGGACAAAGGAAAGATAGAGACAGTTGAGAGAAAAAGAAGGGAACAAGCACACCAGGACTGAGGATAAAAGAATTGTAATGGTGAAAATTTGGAGGGAATTAGGGTGGAGTGCTGAATGGTATGAATTCCAGCCAGCATCAAAATGTTCACTGGTCCACAGAGTGGTCTTCAATCTCACAGTAGCACATCATGTTATAATCATTACTGATAGCACTTGTACATTATCACTGATACACACCTCTAGCAAGGAAACATTTTTTCCCACTTACCTTCTGAAAGTAACAGATCCTTTTTCATGACATATTCCTTCAGGTAATGTCTGGGCAGCAGTGGCAGGTTAATTTCTGGAAGCAGCAGCTTCATATGCTGAGCCCTTTTCTCTTTATCATGATTAACCCACTTCAGAAGGCCATCAAATGCCTGGGTTTCAGATTGCACACTCAGATTTTTATTACGGAGCAATGCTTCTAATTCACTGACATCAAGCTTGACAAATCCTATCAAATTTAAGAACAGCAATTTGATCACAGCTTCATTCAATCAAGGAAAAATGTAGTATCCAAAAACATGTACAGTAGACATGTACATTGCAAAATGCCGAAGAGTACTAAGGGAGTTCAAAGAAAACTTGATTGTTTCAAGTGTTATGGTACAATAGCAATGCCCCAAGACAAAATGGCAGCAAGGAACTGAAAGGAGAGCATAAAAACTATCAAGTCTAAATATAATTATTTCAACCATAATCTAAATGTAATTATTTTAAACTTTTTGACTACAAAGAATAGATTTAAAATCTGATGGTCAAGTGGGCAATCATCTCTTTAAATTTAGTCATCAATATTAAATTTTGGTTGTTTCTGGAGTTTGGAATACTCTTAATTTTAGACCCTGATTCCATCAAATGGAAAACATTTCACATTTTTCTAACACTCCTGAATGTTAGGGTGGGGTGTGGCCTCTACACCCTCTGGCCATGACATATTTGGTTACAAAGTATTCAAGGTATAAATCACACTGTACTGTTTCACAATTATGTCCCTTCAAGGTGAAAGAGAAACTGTTAATAGTTCTGGAAGGGGAAATTACCACGTACCATAACTGTAATTAAGAATTTAATGTCTACCTGGCTATATGTTCATCAATGTTTCCAGAAATGAGGATTTAACATGAATTTTTTTAAAACTTACAGAAATTAAATGTCATGAAGGGACATTTCCCATGTTGAAGTCTAATGCCCAACACTGTATATCATGTATAAGACAATGTCTCTGAACATTCAACACATTACAGAGTAGGTACCCCACTTTGCTGAATAAAATCATTTTTAAAAGTTGCTTCTTACTCAAGCTCTGACTGGTCTGTTACCATGTTTATAGGAGTACTTAAAAATGGAATTTGCCTGCCTTTTTAAAAATCTGCTTATTTTATAAAACAAATATAAAATGGTTTTATATGATGCAAACACTTGAGATGTTGTGAGACTTTTGAAAAGCTAAAAAACACTTGCCTGCTGCTTGTGTTTTTGTTATATTTTCCCCAAGTCTCAGGAAAGCCTGCATGTTAATATGACAGTTTATAAACATGGAAAAACATTTTCTATTTCTCAACTGTTGAATGTAAGTGGTGTGAAAAAGTTAGGCTCAAATGTGTAAAGGAAGTGATGGGATGTGAAATACAACGGGATTGAATCTGAGTTATTCATGTGGTTTTTGATACATTGAGAAAGAGCTACAAACTGTGTCTGTCGTAATATGCTCACAATCTCCAGACTCGCTTGCTGGGGAGCAGTTCAGGCAGCTTTAAGTCCTTCCTTACCAGGTGTTTCAACCACTTTTGAAAAATTGTGGACCATGAACTCATCCACTGCATCCTTCAAACCCATTTGTGGATGAATTTGAGCCAGAAGTCGGAGTTTGTCGTACGTTTTGACTGTTATGTGTTCTCTTATGAAGTCTACACAAGTATCTTCTACTCGTTGAAATTGTAACATATTCGAGGCAACCAACAAACTTTCGACGAAGTCTTGGTCCTTGGCAACTAACTTCGTTTTCCCGGTGTATGCAAAGTCTAGCAACTCTTCCATAACTCTCGAGTCCACTTGTCGAATCCTAACTAGTTTCTGATGTGATTCTTGCATGTTGTGGGTGAACATCGCTCGAAAATAAGGACTACTTGAAGCCAGTACAATCCTGTGTGCCTCAAAATGTCTGCCGTCGTCACATTCGATTGTAACGTCGCAAAAACACCCTTCTTTTCGCAGCATGTTCACCTCGATGAAAACCGATTTCAAGTAATCCACATCCAGACCGTCCTCACACTCAGAGTTAAGTAATATCTCCATTTTCCGATGAATAAAATCAGTGTAAAAATACCCTTTCTAATTACTCTAAACTTCCTCAACAACCCAATGCTATATACTTCCTTTGCTGGGAAACTGGACTCTAGTCCTCTTCCAATCGTTTGGGGGAGAGCATGGACGTAATGGCCTTTTATTTCACTGAAAAGTACTTTGTAAAAATTTCCAATTTGCTCGGGTAATTGCCTGAAGTATTTTGAACTGTACAGATTTAAGCCGAAGTCAAAGTGTTGAATGATTTTCGTTATATTTTTGTACTTCAGAATGATACAATGACGCCTCACTGAACCCTGAGTCGCGAGGCACGTGAAAATCATCAACGCTGTGAAGTTCACGTCAGGAGTTATATTTAACTCCAAGAGTTTATCATTTGCGGTCTGAAGCATCCTTCATTTGGCAGGAAGAATGAACTCCTTCGAGCAACGTAGGAATGTCGACCAAGAAAGATTAAACTCGCTAGTTGAGCTCGCACGAGACTGGGCTGTCACTAATGGCATATTGATGGTCCCCAAGGATTCACCCTCGCCAAACTACATGGGACATGCACCTTTTACGCTCTTTCCATCTCCATTTCCCAAGACACTTTTTCTGCAGGGTTTAGAAGTACAGCGAGACTTTAATTTCCTGGTGGATAAGGTCAGCAAAGACTATGAATTCTTACGCTCGTCCTTGAAAAGGTAAATGATACTTATGCACAAATATTAGTTTACTGTTGTCATCGTTGCTCGTTCTTCTGGGTGTGGTGAAATGTTATTCAGTACCTGTTCGCTTTCGAACTCGAATTTTGTTACAAACAAAAACGGATAATTTTTGGTTATTAATTTTCAAGAGGTTATAGTAAGAGTAATCTTTTAAGGCGAAACTTCCACGTGTGAATTGATGAACAGAAATGCCAATAATAAGGGTTGTAATCGGAACATTTTTCATATATTTCGTTTAACATTTTCCCGCAGGATGTCTCCCCTTGACGAGTGGCGTTAACCAAAGTAAAATAATAAAAGGTTGACCCTCTCAAAAAAGAACTGGCTTGTTTCTTCTATTTAGATCCCCTCACTAATAAGCATTCAGAAGCACGGAAGAAAATAAGCCCAATGATTCTATTAAGCCCCCACCCCTGGTGGGAGTAGTTTTATTCCTTAAAAAGCAGATATATTTCAATATGGAAATATAAACACTAAGCAACAATGTTCTATGAAGAAACAAGTTTACTTAATTGAAAGTCAGTATATTTAACAATCAGCATAATATATATGTTTATATTATAATTATGAAATGATATGAATTTCCAAAGAACATGAAAATTTAAAAAGCCCCCAACATGTATGTAGTTCCCCTTTCTAATAAGTTCAGAGACACTGAAAAAAAAAACAAAAAAAAAAACAATCCAGGGTACTAAACAGAGGAAATATGGTGATAAATGTCATAACTCTTTCCTAGCAAGTGTCTCCCCCTGAGGAGTAAATTCATCTGTCATAAGCCAATGTAAAGTAATAGAACTTTGACGATACCTTGAAAGAGTTAATTGAAACAACCTTTTATTTTTTTGAGATATCAAATAAAGTTGAAGGCTTTAACACTTAAAGCATACTTGTAGTTACATCTGTAAAATAATTATTAATTATTAAAAGACAAGATGCATAAGCTATGCTTGAGTTTGCTACAGAGGCATACACACATCGAGGGCAGGGGGAAATGCATCTGTGAAAAATTTTACTGGCACATTTTGTCAGGAAATCTGTAAGCGAGTAACTGTCTTGTAGTTGTTTTTAAGTGTTTATTTTCTTTTCCCTTGAATTAGCCAATTCTCATGGAGTCATTTCAACCAGTACACCCAAAATGACAATTTTAACTGCTTTGCCACTGACAATGAGTACTCCTAATTTTACTCTGGCTGATGCCAGATGATTTTACTCATCAAAGGCATATTCCAGTCACAAAGGTATTAAAAACTATCTCCTAAACCCTTTCCCATGTGACATGTACTCTAGTATTTTACCCAGGCTAACACCAGACAATTTTGCTTGTCAAGGGGAGATCTCCAATCACGAAAGTATTAACCATTTAATCCTTTCCCGACTGATGACAAGTACTACAGTATATTAGTTTTGTTAATGTCAGATGATTTATTTGTCAGGGGAGACCTCCAGTTGTGAAAGTGCTAAAGGTGGTTGAGAAGATTACCTAAGCAGTAGTTCAAAAGGTTGTCATTGTATAGAAAATTTCATGAACTGACCTACACTGGTAAGGTCAGCTAGAAAAGTTGACTAAAGCAGGACTTGAGCTCACATCTTTGGGTTACTGGACCACTACTCTACCAATTGAACAAACGGGTCAACTGGGAACAGTATTCTCACAACAACGTAACACTCAATATCCATAAGGATGAGCAGTGTTTTGGTTGTATTTCAGAATCAGCGTCAGAAATTTTGGCTAAGTTAACCAAACAGGTGTACCTAATGTAAGTTTCAACCATTCAGTTCCAACCACTTGAACTTGTATGATATAGTGGTACTATGCACACTAAGTAACCAGTTGTTCAAAATAACTGATCTCTTGTGGTTAATTGCAATTTCAACTTGGATGTTCTGGAAGTAAAATTCCTGTGGATGCCTTTCTTTAGTGGGATAAATGGCAATTCTTACAGAGAAAACTCCTATGTTTTTCCAGCACCATAGAAGCAGATGAATTTACCAGAAAGCTTTTTAAAATTTTTGATGCTGTTCAACAGGAAGGAACTTCTCAGGTTAATACAATTATTTAAACATAAATTTATGCAGAAATAAAGAGTAGACTGTCTCAAGAAGCTGGTTAAGAGTTAAAACCTTATTAAATCTTTGTTCTTTTTTAGAAAATATCATTGGGGCTTTTCCGTTCTGACTACATGATGAACCCTGTAGATGGGTCAACCCATATTACCAATAGAAATTCAAATGAGAAAGAGCAAACTTCAAAGTCAGAGGATTATGAAATCAAGCAAATTGAGATTAATACAATTGCAAGTTCATTTGGTGGCATTGGTTCACGTCTGACCAACTTACATCGGTACATTTTTTACAGTAAGGTAGCTTTAGGTAGAAAATATTAGGTTTAGATCTACTGAGATAATTCAAAATCTGCCATTATAATGACGAGCAGCAAACTAACCAGTTCTTCATGTAGTTATATCACCAAGCAACTTAAACATCGAATAATTGAACCCAAAACCCCCCCAAGGTGTACTTTTGCAGTTCTACTTTGGCGAATTCCAGATGGTATTAGGTGTATATAGCAAAGACACTGAGTTTCTATAGCTTTGCAGTGTTGCCTTTTGATACTGGTGTTAGCAATTTGGAGTTGAACTCCAATCTCCCATATGATGTACTATTTGGCTGAGGAAATTGTCCATTTTTAAAGGGTAAGCCCAATGATTGTCCACCAGTTTTTTGGATGAACACCCATCTGCCTGATAGTGAAACCTCTAGCCACCCTTAATGAGCACACTCAGTGCCAGTTCTGTGTTCCCACCATAGCCCAGCCCCAGAGCAATACTGAACTAAATAACTGCAACATATAGTTGTTCAGTTTGGTATTGCTGCATTAGTCAGTGGGTGTTAGATGTTGACACAAAATGATCACCAGGAACTTAAAAATGCTGAGGTAGTGAATAACTGATAAATGCCCAACATTTGCATGGTAATGCCTCCCTCTCTGTTGCCTTGCTTCCATTGCTCTCCAGTGCTTGCTGAACACTCATAGGGGGTGGTATAGCCCTTTAGTGTTTAGTCATCTTCCTCTGCTGATTGAGACCTTTTGCCATTAATAATGTTTAGCAATAATAAAATTTACTTTTTCTGGTTATCTGTTTATCTCTCTGGTTATCTGTTTATCTCTCTGGGTTTTTTTTCTTGTGGTTCTTGCTACCTGCCTGATTATGTGTTGGTCTGTCTGTCTGTCCACCTGGGTATCTGTCTGTTTTCTGTCTGTTCATCTTTGTGTCTGTCCACTTATCAGTCAGTCTGTTGTGTTCTGTTATATCTACATGCGTCCATCTTGCCATCAGTCTAGCTATCCATCTGTCTATCTCTGCCACAAATTCAATTCCATTCAAAGCCCTTCCATAATTGTTACTACTGTTATTGGTTAGGTATGTTCTGCAAACATTTGAAGATGACAACACAATTTCAAAAGAGCAGGTAATCATGGTAGAGGTATTGTTGTTAGAGAACAAGACCTAATTTTGATGCTTTTCAAAGCTAATTTTGAGTGGCGATGTGAAATTTTCTTTAAATAAGTTGTGGTAATAACCAGGAATTTTGAACTGTTCCATTGACAAGGTCTTTTTATTAAAAATCTGCCAACATTAGATGGTTCTTTCCATGAGACACATACGGTAAATTATAATCATGAGTTATTCCCGTTGCGTTCTTATTTTAAAGCTACCTGAAAATGGTGCTGCACGTGGCCTCGGCGAAGGAATTGTCGCAGCGTGGAATATGTACGGCAACAGAAGGTCAGTCTATTCACGTAATCATGGCGACCCAGGTTGAGGGGCATAGCTGGCAGGTTTATGGGAGAGTCAGTTTGATCTTTGAGAAACGTGAGAGCTTGGATATATTAAGGTAGATGAACGATCTTCAAGCTCGATACTCAGAAAATGATTTCTGAGCCCCAGACGGGGATCGAACCCGCAACCTTCTGATGACCGGTTAGACGCTCTAACCATTGAGCTACCGAGGCTCAGATGGCGAGCTAAGGTGCAAATTCGATATACATGTGCGACCTAAGCGGAAGCCACTATATATTAATAATGATTGAAACAGTTTGACCTTTGAGAAACGTGAGAGCTTGGATATATTAAGGTAGATGAACGATCTGAGCCTCGGTAGCTCAATGGTTAGAGCGTCTAACCGGTCATTCGAAGGTTGCGGGTTCGATCCCCGTCTGGGGCTCAGAAATAATTTTCTGAGTATCGAGCTTGAAGATCGTTCATCTACCTTATGGGAGAGTGTTGGGGTAAAGCTTCATTTCCAGGAGGCGGGTTTTTCTACGTAGGCGAAATTTTCTCTTTGTCTTATGAGCTTTCAAGTGGAACTAATTAGTAAAATCAAAGAAAAAATGTTGTCTGCGCGGAAGAATCCGCGTAGTGGAGATCAAGTTCTCAAAAGAACTGTATGTAAAAGATAAGGAATATGAGAGAACTCGCCAGAAGTCAAATAAAATTCCTTAAAAAGATTATATTTACGTGTTTCCCTCGGCGACGTTTCGGACGATGTGGTCTTCTAGTCAGAGACTGTCTGACCTGAAGTAGGATATGCCATCCAGATGGAGTAAAATATGTACCAACGTTTGCACGCCGTCTACTTCTTGGAAGGCAACATGTATCATATTACGTTAATGAGTTGACCAGGTTGTGCTAAAATGCGCATTTTCCGGTCCTAAAAGTACCTTTCCTTGGCATGTTTCAGCGCTGTCGTATTGATGGTTGTCCAGAGGGGTGAAGCAAACAGATTGGACCAAAGAGTCTTGGAGTACAGTGTACGCGAAAGGTGAGGAAGCTCGGATTACTCGCGTGCAGATGATGGGACACGCGTGTTGGATTAGTATTGTAGTGTATGTTTTTGTTATCGTCTGGTCATTGGATCTTTCGAATGCGCAGAGTGCCTTTAATTCAAATTTTATGCCATTTTCATTCGAGACTGAAGTTATAGTGTTAGTAATTTATTTTAAACTGAGAACCTTTTGTTGCTTTTTTAGTAATCCCGCTGTAAAAGTCATCAGAAGAACCTTGGGAGAAATTGAAGACAGTGGTTCATTGAAAGAGGATAAGTCTCTTGTAATGTGAGTGAACATCACAAGTCGATAGGGTTTCTGTAGACTGTGAAACAGCTGTTGATGTTAGGCAGGGTTAGTCTGGATATCCTGGCTTCCTTAGGTTGAAGATACCATTCACTATGACGGCAAAGGATGATAAGAATTAGCCAAACGAATATACGAGGTAGACAGAGCTGACAAAGTTTGTTTGAACGACAATTATTATCTTGTGTTTGTTGTTATTGTTGTTGCTGTTGTAGAAGTAGTAGTAGCAGTTGTTGTTGTTAGTTGTTGGTTGTTGTTTGTTGTTGTTGTTGTGGTTGTTATTGTTGTTGTTGTGGTTGTTATTGTTGTTGTTATTGATGTTGTTGTGGTTGTTATTGTTGTTGTTATTGATGTTGTTGATGTTGCTTGCTGTTGATGTTGTTGCTGTTGTAATAGTTGCTGTGTTTGTTGTTGTTGCCGTTGTTGTTGGAAGTGTTTGTATTGGTGTTGATGTGGTTGGTGCTGATTCTGAAGCTGCTGTCGGGGTTGCTGTTGGTGTCGGGTCATTGTCGTGTTGGTGCTGGTGTTGTGTGGTATTCGAGTTGTTGTCGTTGTTTGAGTCGTTAGTGGTGGTGGTGGCTTTTAACGAATTTTTGACAACACGACAAGACCGTAATGACTTACGACATAACTCAACACTATTTATAATACTCTAATTACGGATGAGCCCATTGAACGTTAAAATAATCGGTAAAGGTCGATTATCTACCTTTCTAAAGGAACACTTATTATTCTATGGTCAAAGCTTAGCCATGAAGCGTTTTATACGTGGTGTATCCTCCTGACCTTACTCAAGGCCTTGCTGATTGTTATACCCAGTTTCTCAACAAGGGATAAAACTGCTGCAACTATGGCGATCATTTATCTCCCTTGCGTCTGACGGATATGTTGTGCAATGTTAGGTTAACGTTATGGAAATTTTATTACTTTCCTTTGTTTAGTGATGGTAAAGAGATTGCTGTGGCTTACTTCAGAGCTGGATACGCTCCACGAGATTACTATTCAGAAAAGGTGCCTTGTAAACTTTAATGATATTTTGAACTGACATTACGTAGACATGGAAAGAGTATGACACAATCGTGAAAAAGAAGAACTGAGACTTACTCGTGAATCTGTTCTGGGGGAGTTACTACGGTTAAGCAAATGGAAAGCTAGACGAAGTCCAGCCAGAAGTATTCAACACAAACCTTGTCTTTCATGTTCTAGGATTGGTCAGCGCGGCTAACACTGGAACGATCACGGGCCATAAAGTGTCCCACCGTTGCTTATCAGTTGGTCGGGACGAAAAAGATGCAACAAGTTCTTGCTGGGCCTGGAGCAGTGGAGAGGTAAGTTGGGTATCTTGAAAATTCGCAGCTTTCGTGATGAACCAGTGATTCACTCTGTTGCTTAACCTTATTTAGGGCAGAACCTCTCCCCTTGACGAGTAAATTCGTCTGGCGTTAACCAAAGTAAAAATAATTGAAGCTTGATCTTGCCAGGAAGGAGTTAACTTAAGAAACCCACACTATGACGACCTGGATTTCGTAGACTTGCGATATTCCGTTGTGGTCCAGATTTTGCCCTCTCTGCATTCGTCTTTCTTTCCCTGGGATCATACGCCCTCATACTGCTGCACTTATTCCCTAACTTTTTAATTTTGTATCTGAGTTGATCCCTGCAATGACTTAGTTTAATTTGGTAGAAGCAAATTGAGGTTAGGTAGGAGTTACTTTCTGCAGGCGTCGAAACTTTCATCATTCGTTTCATCCTCTGATCTTTAGCCCTCGTCCACACGATACGGCTGTCGTATGTGATGGTTCCTCTTGATGTATGCGATTGAGTCATTAGGGCTTCACGAGACATGACAGCATTCGCTAGCGAATAGTAACCACAGCTTGTGCTTTTGACATTTAATCGCATACGCCAGAGTGAAGAATCGTATGCGACAATCCTATCGTGTGGTTGAGGCCTTCCCAGTTTGGGTTTCCGCGAATTAATATTTGCGTCTGACAATATTTTGTTAGGTTTCTTGATGATCCAAACATGGTAAAGAGAGTAAGGAAAACGTTTGCCGGACTTTTCACGCTTGATGAGGTAACTAATCGTCGCAATAAATTTGTCTAATGGAGGCCCGCTATTGTTCTGGGAGTTTGGGTTCTAGAAGTTGAAGTCTTTGTAATGATATACAGACCACTTACTTAAATGTACTTGTTTTGGCCGTAGATATATATTCAACCTTTTTGTACAAGTTATCTTCAAAATAAGCCAAACAGTTTAGAGATCAAACGTGTATTTATTTCAAAGTAATTACGTGGCTACTAAAAGTCGCCGGTGTGCCCGTAACCCAATAAAGCAGCGGCGTTTTCAGGAGGAAGCTGGACCTGGTTGCTTGCAAGACCGTCTTTTCAAAATCTTTAAATTATGGAAGGACAAAGGTTGCATATTAAATCTTCACTTGTCGTTCACCTATATAACAAGAGTTCGATTCTGGCTTCCTAAAGTTGTTTTTAAAGTTACCTTGGTCACGTTTGAAGAGAGTGTGGTCCATGTTGGCTCTACCAAGTTCTCTCCTGGTCCTAGTTTGGTTTCTTCCTGTCGTAGCACTGGAACTATGAGGGGTGGTCCATAATCGATCCCTAAAACATAAAAATTGTTACTTGCTTCATCCATTTCTTGTGCTGAAAATAAGTGAAAATTAACGTCGATGATAATGTGCCTGTTTTCCAAGCCAATCAATACTCTTTGAGAGTTGTCTCACTCGCTATTACTTTTCCTTACCTACACAGGGGCCAGAAGGCGACAAGAATGTCAAAATGGCCATAGCGAACCCCGAACGTTACGTCGTTAAGCCGCAGAGAGAAGGCGGAGGTACAACTTTTCGTCATCTTGTCTATTTTAGGCTTTATATTTTGTGTAAGATGCCAAGTCATCCCAGAAAGGTTGGACTACACTTGACCTCTACGCTGACCTCCGTGATAAGCTTTTTTATTCTTTCAAATGGAAGACATTAGGGAGAATGGGGTTAACTAACGCTAGTCAGAACTTTAAGTTATGCGAATGTAGCCGTTATTTAACGTTTGATTTGGCGAACCGTGATAAACTTTACGAGATCTTACGACTTTACTTTGCATATTCATTCGTCTCATATTTTTATCTTCATAAATTCGATCCCTCCATACTGCCTGTTCTTGATTCCTTTGACTCTAGTATTTCTTTTGAGCGTTGCCTTTTCTTGAGGTGCTTCGTTATGTTTTCTTCAAAGGGAATAACTTCTTTGGCGACAAAATACGTCAAGTTCTGTCGAAAGACGACGGATCCCGAACTCAGTACATTCTTATGGAGAAAATAAGGCCACCGGCACTGAGGAATTACATCGTCCAGGTGCAAAAGAAGGAAGTGACGGAAGAAGACGTGATTTCCGAGTTCGGAGTTTTTGGAGTCGTTATAAGGTGCGTTCTTTTCTTTATTGTTTTTATTTTGTCTTCCTAGTTGGATCTCCAATGAAAGCTATAGGACAACAAGAGACCTTGCGAGATGCCTTTCAGGGGCGTTTATAACCACCTTCAACGAGAATTCACGTAAATTTTTCACCAAAAGCCCGACAACGTTCCTGAGCTAATATCAGATCAGTTTTTTTGCATCGAAAATTTGGATATTGCTTAAACTGATTTGCGTTTTATTGTTGCTGTCGTACAGCTGCCCGCACACTCTAAGTTGACACCAACTTCTTAACCCCGCAGCGTTCTCTCACTGCGATCTACTTACTGGGATCCAGGTGCGATTTTGTTTTTACTCTGTCTCCCCCAGCAAGGGAGCAGGCGCCAAACGCATCCAGAACTTCAGAACGTGTTATAATGAATATCATTTAGGCTCGAGTAACTCTTACATCTCGAGTTTTGACGGATAATTTTTTGGTATTGTAGTAATGGTGATACGATTGTCAGAAACGAAACAGTGGGTCATTTATTGCGGACTAAGAGCATCATCCACGACGATGGTGGAGTGGCGGCCCTTCGGGCTGTGCTGGATAGTCCTTATCTGGTCTAACTGGTCAATGATTGGTGAACATTATTTATTCATTTTACTTGCACGAGTCCCGGAATGCATGCTCAGTCGTAACGGCATCTTGCACAGAGAAAACCAGTGCCGAAACGGCGGTTGAATATCTGTTTTTAATTAGCATAAAATTTTGACAACTTTCAACCTGATTTTGTCTTTGAATACGGATTTGTTTGAGCTGTAGCATCATACATTCGTAAGAGGTGTTTCATCAGATATCCAGACACCTCGAAGTTGGTTAAAAAAAACCTCGGCTAATGCCTTGTTTTTTTTCAATAAACTTCCCCATGTTTGGATATTTAAGTAAACATTCCTCGGGTATGATATTTTACATAAACTATGGGAAAACTGTGTTTAGGGGTGTTGGTGGCACAGTGTTAGTACTCGTGCCTTTCACCACTGTGACCAGGATTCGATTCCGGCTCCATGCAGTTATCACATTAAAGTTACCTTGGTCACATGTGACAAAAATGTTATCCAGTTTGACTCTATCAAGCATCGCAGGTTTTCTCCAGGTACCCCGGTTTCCTCCTGTAGTAACACTGGACCCATGAGGGGTGAGCCTAAGGGCCTGTATATTTTTATCCAGTATAAGTAAAAGCACTCACTGCATTTCACAATCATAGGTAATAAATCCACTTTTAATGTTTGAATTATATGAGTACGAAGGCACCTCTTGTGTTAGACTTGGCATACGTAAGGCGAGAATTTCCTTTTTTCCCTGATTATACGTGTGTTTTTGCTCCTTATGTGAATAACGCCTCGTATTTTTTAATTTAACCACAAATGGCAGTTATATTGGCTTTCAACTGGCGACTTCCGAGGTGATAAATGTCCGAGGACCCTTGAAAGTTTTTTCAAAACTAGCGGAGGCTAATCTTCCTCCATTTTCGATACACTAAAAATGAATTTCTTCTATTGCTGGCAATAAATCACTGAGTTTCAGAATTTAATTTTGAACTAAGGATGACAAAGTAGCGGCGGTCATCCTCGCCTTTTTAATCACAACTGAATATGGCCGTGTGTGCGCTAAAGTACTTCAGTCCAAATAAAGATCTTACATGAATTTAAATTCTTCTCCCTTGATAGTCAGAAACAAGGGTCGTTTGTCCTCCATTGCCAAACTGAGCAACCCACAGAGAATGGTGGTCATGCCGATTCTTTCAGTCGGCGGTAACTTCTTCGCGATAAGTCTCGCGAGTTGCGCGTGCGTTGTGAGTATGTCGGGTTTGTCGTACAGGAACGCGGGCGCACCAACGCCGTATTTTTGCATTATTTGATTCCCGAAATCCACATGGTAATTAATATCCCAACCCAGCAGTTGTAATCTTTGAATGCAACGCTCAAGTTCTTTGCTAAACTTTCTCTGAAATATCGCGCGAGGTTCGGAGGAGATCACCCTCCGAATATCCTTCAACGTCCCGTGGTACACTTGGTCAGCGTCATGAAACACGTGAAGCATAATGCGTTTTTCCAACTGAAACACGACTTCGCCGATTATTTGATTAACCTTATTCCCCATTGCTTTGAATATCTAAGAAAAGACACCAGGGGAAAGTTCATATTAGTACGTGCAGAGTTTCAAGTAAGGCTTCAAGCCAAGTAAAGGGCTCCCATTCACTCACAAATCGCTACTTGATATTCTTTTGGGTGCATATAACTTGGTCCTTCTGGCATCGCTTTAGATTAAAAAGTTCGTTTGTATTCTTGTTCAACAACTAGGCTATCGGCATATTGATATTCCCGTAAAAAAATATTCAATGACGCGCCGTAGACTGACTTGCCTACTTTGGGAACAGCTTTTGTTGGCCTTCCATGCTGGAAGCACAATGCCTCGCTGAATTCCTACCGAGCTTTTAATCGTTCACCTCAACGAACGTAAAACTGCCCACTGGCAAGTCACGGGCTCCTGACGTTCTGTGCTGTGCTTAGACTAACGTGAACACCCATGAAAGGCACGACGAGGGATAACGAAGTATCCAATGCTCGTACTGTATAAAATAGAATTTCGAAGCTTCCGTCCACGATAAAGCGATAAACGTACTTACTGCTGAGAGTGGTTCTCGATGGATATAATTTTAGTTCAGTAAGTGTAAATGAAATGAACAGGTTTATTGAAATGAAAACTTTTACCATCAGCATCCAATGTCGTAATTTTGTCAACGATCATTCATTGCTTAAGGTGGCTGAAGTTCCACTAGTTTTTCGCAGCTCATAATTCGTTGGACGCAACTCCGGAATGGTCACAGCTTGACGATGGCTCCAAATTTGGCAGAGGAGAAAAAGAGGGGATGCTTATGGTTATTCCAATCCCTTCAAGTCAAGGTGTCACTTATAACAAAACTGTGTTCATTCGATAACTTCTTTGATAATTTTGAACGGCTGTGATTGACCGAATTACTAGGAATACTTTAACGTAATACCTTAGGTAAAACAGTCGAACGTGGTAGTTTGGTTGTCTTTCCAGATAATGTTAAATAACTTCCTGGAACAGAGCAACTTCTGCCAGTCATGCAAGATGGATTGAGACAGCCTTCCTCGGCAGTATCAATGGGCAATTCTTCGCCTTTGGGTGATTCAACAATTTTTTCAGCATCTCTTTTTTCCTCTCCGTCGTCCACAAGTTCAATTTTGGCACCTGTCCCAACATATTTGTCAAACGGCCGGCTTGAACGTTTTGCAAAGTTTGCCTCGGTGGGTAAAACGTCGTCATGGTTTTTCATCGTTATACGCGTCGCCGACTCTCGACGTGCAATTTTTTGCTCGATCATATCGCAGGACAATCTCGAGGCGTTTCTCCGACTTTTGTCGTGCATTTCTCGAATTTCGGCAATGAGTTCATCGGCGGAGGGCAAAACGTTATTCGGCATGTTTTTTCCACTTCGTATCAAAAAAGTAGCACAACTGGAATGTGCCCAAATGTTTCTTTCCAAACGACCGTATGACATCGATATATAAGCATGCGCGTGTACGTTATTATTCGTGACGTTACCTAATAAGTGCGCGCACCGTGGTACTTTAAGACAGAGCTCTTCTGTAGTTTAGGTGCCCTGCTTCAAAACAACGCTGTTTTATACCTCTGCGCATACAGGGACTAATGAGTCCGCTGGTTACGTCCACTGAGGTCCCCTGTGTGTTGATTTTATTGCTGGGCATGGTAAAACGGCCCGTCGGAACAAACTTTGACACACTCTTCTGGCGGTGAGATCAGATTCGGTTAGGTTAAAGTAAAATTTACACGTCCCGCACCCCAATTGAAATGCCCTAGTTACACCCCTTATGACAAGTGTGGAGACCAATTCCGAAATACTGAAAAATGAAACGATTCCTCGGCACGGCCAATGGCAACTAGTCCGTCTTACTTTAAATCTTCTTACAGTTCGAAACAATATTAGTTTGATGGAAGCAGTCGCATTGACAAATTAAATGGTTGGGGATTCAAAACATCGGTTCGTGCTTTGAAGGATATCTTACGGGGAACAGGAATGAACTTCAGCCAAAATAAATCAGTCCAACGTAAGAATGTATCCGCAATTTTCTGTTCCGTGCTCCGTAGCGCAAGAAGAAAAGAGAAGCCCCGTTGCGACGACAGTGGGCCGTGGGAAGTATTTAATCTTTGTTCTGAATTCAGAAGTAAAAAATATGTCACTAATCAAGGAAAAGGGGGAACTCCATTTCAAGGACATGCTCGCCCCCAATGGGAAATATCTTGTTGCTGTTTTGGCTTCAGAAGAAGGCACTAAAACATGTGTAAATCATCGAAAGGGGAAATCCTGTTTGAAATATACCCTTGCACAGTGGGTAGTATCACGTCATTGTTCTAGCATCAGAAGAAGGCACAAAAATGTATGCTCTGTAAGAGTTAGAATGTAATAAAACATGGCGTCAAATCGATTCTGTGGGAAGTTTATCTTTATTTACCCACTTCTTTTAGCTTCGACCATCTGTAGAGGGCTGTTTACCCTCGCGAGTTTGTGCATTGCGGTTGACATGTTGGAGAATCGATGCGTTAAACTGACGAGGGCATCGAGGATGAACTGCAGCGAATCGTCAGCGGATCTCTTGCTGCATAAACTGTCATGTGTTTATTGCATACAGCAGGATGACAATCACAACGTCCAAAATCGGGCCTTAATAAAATATCTGAAAGAAACAAAGCGAACATCTCAGGAACGCCAGAGGGACTTACTTCGGTGACCTAATAAACTAAAGTGACCTAAATTTAGAATATGACATTGGATGGCGGAACAGCTCCAACCGCTGTGACCATGGTCGCATTTCTGCAACGTTTCTTCCTTTTCGGCTTCCAAGTCTCTTCCTTTTCTACATCAAGAACAGGTCATATTTGGCAGACAATTAGAAAAACGTGTCTTCGACGTTCTTCTGACGCCACAGGGAGGTACCAAAATATATGCCGTTTAAAGGTCATAACAACAACAACAACAACAAGGGAATTTCCCTTTTCAAAAACGATGCAATAAACGGAACTAGGCATTCAAAATTCAAGTTGTACCTAAATAAAATACGTTCATGCATGTAGAAACAGTATGGATTGGTGGACTGTCATCTTCTCCGCTTTGACTTTAATTTTCCATAATATCGTTCTTGTAAATTCAAAAAATTATTGGAATTAATTTCTCTTAAATACAGGCACTGATGACATTAGTTGGATTTCCTGTCAGTTGACTTTTAGTCTTCTGTTCATCCGTTCTGTCCTTTTATGGTTAAAATTTTGTGTCATTTCAAATGCAGAGAGAGCTGCAACGGTCATGTGATAACAGTCAAATACGGAAGGAGAAAAAAAAATTGAAATGGAAAGTTCCTTAAAATTACAGCAGAACTATGTTACTCATATTTAGCGAAACCATCCTGATGAGTTCAAAAACGACGTAATCAATCGCTGGGCTTGAATACAAGTTGGATTTTCGAATGTATAACGGCAAATTTACAGTCCGTCTTTTGCCTCTGTTTTACAGCCTTCTGGTGATCAGGATTGGCCATTCTACGTCAATTTTATCCCATTATTTGTAACGATGTAAAAAAGAGAGGCACTCGTTCACTAGTAATTTGACTTTTGGGTCAGGCGTATTTTGTGGTTGTTCGAACGTGAAGGAATAATCCAGTTTATTTAAAAGGGGTTTTTAAGAATCTAAAGGTTGTTTGTCAATCCACGGGCGTGGAAAATGAGATGGAAGTTTACGTGGAATCGTGAAACTGTCCTTGGACTTCGAACGTGTAAACGCACAGTGAACTACAGCCACATGCTGAGCTCAAAACCCAAACAATGCTAAATATGTGGATAACTATCGTCCTCTAAGCTATTCCAATTCACCACCGTAATAAACAAACGTAAAACTCTCAAAATAAGCATTAGTTGTGCGGACTTTGTACTCTGTTGACTCATCTAAATATGCATTCGTGTCATACAGGATATTACTTGACTGTAGTCACATGTCTACAGTCAAACGTACAACGTAATAACGAAAGCAACAGCCAGTCAAAAAAATCAAACAAACGATCTGGTTCACATGGCTAAAAGCAATATCTTGGCATACAGGCGGCTTATACACGACCAACACGAATTCTAGAACGTTACATTTCTTTAGTTATTAGAACTAGAAGCCCTCACGTTGAATTTTTGTCTGATAAATGGCGTCAGCTCGAGGTAAGAGGTCAGAATTGAGCAGTCTTCCCCAGTTACGAAAGCTAATGTAACCAAAGAAATGATCCAATTTTCTTTATTGTAACCTTGTTTCTTGTGCTCACTGAGTAAAATACCATGCATCTCACTCAGAATACGCAGTATGTGAAAATTGATTTTTAAGTAGATACTTTCCCGCTTCATCACATCAGCTCCTGTCGGGGAAAACGATTGACACCATCACCATGCATCTTTCATCAAAAGGAAAATCCCATTTCTTGCTTTTTAACCTCCCACAAAGCACACAGGAAAATTTCTGGTCAGGCTAGATTCACAGATTCTCATTTCCTCAATGGAGAATCAGAATCCTCACCTGCAAGTTAATCATGCCCGGACAGGTTTGGCGCTCGCATTTATGAAGGCATTCAGCTTGTACTTAGAGCTATAATAGGTAAAAAAAAACTGAACTAAAAGTAGTTAGATTGCAAAGGCTGGGAGCAACCGAGTAAGTCTTCCTCTTAATGAAAGAATCTCTTTAACTTATACTGCACGTGACCTGCAGTAAGATCCGTTCTATCTTACGTACGTCTTTTGAATATCAAGAGATTGATTGCAACCTAAAAATACAAATCCATGAGATCAAATCCATGTCGTACTTTTCTTGAACATGACCATGCCAAACGCCAAGCGAGCAGTTCAAGAGCGAAAGTCTTCAGATGTTTTTAACATAAAAGCATATACTATCTCCGTCGTTATTGTCTGCAACCTCTTCAGACTTTAGTACGGAACATCAGTGTAGTACACCAGTTCGTCAACAATGATTGATTGACTACGTCTGCCAAATCCGATTGTTCCCAGATTTAGCGCTACAAGTGTTGCTATTGAGGTCCCCACGGCTGCACACACGAGTCGGGGCTTTTATCGCCAGCATAAGAAAATACCACAATACAGACCAATCGAGTACAAAATCCCAACGAAACTATGAATCACCTCATGCCTAAATACGAAACAGTGACTTAAGGTTACCACTCGCTCACAGGTGACAGCTAACTTGATAATCCTGTTTTCAACAGAGTTTGTGGCACATAGCTGATAAGAAAATACGAATGTCTTCTTTTAAAGAATGATAAAGACAGTTGCGTTGAAATCGTCCATTGTCTCAATCGAGTATATCAATGGCTCAGTAGTTAGAGCGCTGAAAAGTTGAACGAGAGACCTTGGGTTCTAATACCGATTGGGGTTTCTAATTCCACAGCTATTCTTTTGTGTGTAAATGCACGTTTCTTAACTTGTCATACCAGGCCCATAGCTGATGGAGTGGATCGGGTCAGACACGTGGTTCCCTAAATTTTGCTTTAATATTCTTTTTTTAAGTAAGCCTAGCGCTCTGTTATTCAGGAAAATACGCTTTATAAGTTCGCATCGACTTCAGCTGCGCAGCTTCGCCAACTTCATACGAAACTAAAAATATGCCGCGGTAGAAATACCACGTGGTAGAGGCGAATGACATACCCACTATAAAGATGCCGGCAAATGCTCATATCATATGACGCCCGTTATTTCCGTTGTGTTGTTTTGGCGAAAGTAAACCATTGACATTCAGTGCAGAATTACCGTAATTACCGACACTTCACCAGTATTAAAGAACAGCCCTATTCCGGCGAAGTTGCTCAGAAATTTAGGATGAAATGGCCGAGATACGAGAGCTAATTTATATGAGGTCCTCTGAAAATTGATTTCAATTTTGTGCAGTTAATAAGTTACAAAGAGCTCACCAGAGAGATTTAAAATAAAGATTACACTTAAGAAAGTTTATCTAATTCTTTGCGATCAGCCACGGCAGTTGCCAACGTTTGAACTTTTTCGCTGGAAGGATTTCGTCGCCTTTACTTTCCTGTGGTTCATCATGTTTTTCCCCAACCATGTTGTACTTTTGTACACCGCTGATCTATTGACCTGGATCTCTTCCGTCACGTCTTCGGCGCGATATTTTGGAATCATGCCCCCCAGACATGTCTTTGGGGAGGTCAAGGAAGGCAGTCTTATTCTATTTGATCCACTAATTCTTTCCCAGTTTGTTGTCCACAAACTTGCCAAGATGTTGCCCTGTGGCTACCGTTATACGTGCTCACAATAAGATTACCGTAGAATGTCAAACGTCACCAGTGAACGGTGAAAACAATACTGAAATTTTTCCAAGCAAGAGAAAATTAGATTCAAAGACCGTTCAGTGACCGCGTATTCAGTACATCTGTACATGCTCGATCTGTCAATAAACTTGAGGTGATCCAGTAATTTAAACCTATGATCCAACTTATACTTTTTGGGATTTAAATCTGAGGCGGGTCTATATGATGAGAGTTTGTCTAATTTTGGCGATTATGATGAAAATGAGCCATCCTGCTCTCGACAAGAAGTTCTTTGTTTCAATGGTTGACTGCGGTTTCTTTAAATCAAGTCACAAGGTTTGCTTGTGTTTCATACCAGCGCACACCCGAGACATCTTAAACTCACTCAAAATGTTCTTCATATTTTAAAACGACTACAACTTCTCTTGTGAAGCAAGTTCGTACGGGCAGACTTGTTCAGATATGTAGAATGCTGGCAGTGGACAATCAGAATCACCCAATCTGACGCGTGATTTCTCAAGAGCATTTAAATAGAAAAGGTTCTATATCAATTCGTATTTCGTTATCTTGAGTGTCTCAACTTAATGCCGACGATACCATGCAAACACTCATTAACTTCTAATGTCAAGCTGCAGCTTTAGTAATTACAAATGCAAATTTAAAACGTGTGACAAGGTTCCTATTTCCGAACTCATTCGTCTGCTAAAGCCTGCCTTCCACAAGGCGAATTTTATCTCGCGAATCGATATCTCTTTGTATAAATTAAATAGGTTCCTCATTAGTTTCAGTTGACAGCCCATGAGACAGAAGAAAAAAGTCGCTTCCCGGGATGAAATTCGCCTGGTGGAGAACAGCCATAAATCTGCAACAAAAACTCGACACTAACAAACTTTTCTTTGCGACAGAAACACAGCGGACAGAGCTTTTGAAACAAGATATATATTTTTTGTTTTTGTACGAGGAAGGTGTAATTGCAACGGCAT
This sequence comes from Heliopora coerulea, assembly GCA_030142905.1. Classification (NCBI taxonomy): domain Eukaryota; kingdom Metazoa; phylum Cnidaria; class Anthozoa; order Scleralcyonacea; family Helioporidae; genus Heliopora; species Heliopora coerulea. The sequence goes on along the minus strand of JASJOG010000414.1, from coordinate 30,617 downwards.
TTAAGAACTTCCGTATCTACTTTGCAGGCCGCATGAAAGGCGACAAATTTTACTCTGTCCTTTAGACAAGGCGTGATCGTGCACGTTCTGTGCCTAAGATAGCGCAGTGGATTCACCAAGGGCGGATTTTAAGGCTGTAGGGATGCTTTATGTCATTATGTGGAGCTATGAGCCCAAAAAACTAACAATGTTCTCAAATAACCAACATGATTATGTATCCAATTCCTATTCGGCCAATCATACGATTACGTCATACAGCTATTCTTATTGCACCATCAACTCCGAGTATAAATCCAAGTGCAACGCTTTTTTCGCCATTCTCAGTGGAAGCCTCCGAGGTGTCAAGTCAAGACTTATTCTGGCAGACTGAATCCAGGAATTTTCCGACTTCTGAAAATAAAGGTAAGACGCCTTTATTCGTAGCGAGCTTTATCGCAAATCGGAGTGAGATGATTCAAAACATCTCCGTAAACTTGTCCTTGTTGCCGCAGTGTCGTAGGCGTTAAATGGCAGTTTGTGGGGAGGTGTTGCCGTTTCGCGGTCTTTTGTCACTTTTGTCACAAGCGATCAGGGAAGACATTAGTGTAACATAACTTAGGCGAAAAAAGACAGAGCATATCCGAATCTGGCTATCGCGGTTAAGTCCTTCGACTTTTGGCTTTGTTTGGGTTTGTCACGTTCAAGGAACGTTCGGGGCAGTCTTTTGACAGACGTGAAAGACGGACTCAATTTGGCGCCAATGAAAGGACTTCGCAATGTCGGTAACCAATGAAATGCCCTCGTTAAAAACTCCGAACGTCTAATACTTTCTCTTTAGTCCACACTGTGATTTGTCGATCGTACCTGTTCGGGTACACACCTTTGAGAAAGATAAAGAATTAATTCCCGAGGCCCAGTGCTGTGTATTGGTTGTTTGTTTCATTTCTGGACTGAATCCCAGTCACTTGTTCATCTAAACGGCGGGTGTGACAAACTACGTACCAAAATAGGCAGTCTATTAACCAGAAACAGAGCTCCAGCTCGCAAAAGCAAAACAAAACAGCGAAAATTACAAACCATGTGATAATGGAGACCTTACTCGAGTGGGGATAGGTCGCCGAACGGCCTACCCTAAGCTCAAAACCATATGCAGGACCAGAAATTCTCGATCAAAGATCCTCTTAATGCAATAAATAAACCGTAACCATTCGCCTTTCAGTGATTTGTCGCGAAACGTTGAACTAACAGCGGTTAAACTCGATAAACTCGAGTTACGTCGTGAGTCATCCGAAGGGGAAAATTAAATGTCATGGAATGTTTCAGGAGGGAAATCCCCGAAATGGGCTTATGTTACTGAGTCTGCGCATTAGGAAGGTGAACCCTACACGTTGCCAGATATGACGATGACGATCAACGTTACTTCGACTAGACGAACAAAACGCTTCGAATATCACGTTTCAAGCTTTTGAATTGTAAGTGCTTTTAGCAAACTGGGCATCGACTTCTGTAAAACGAAGTATGTAAATGTATACTTCTCTTCTGGTAAAATCTCTCGGTTTTATCTGCCATATTGCAAAGCAGTGATGCAACATGTCGAACGAACAAATGCTTAATGAACTTCCATGGCAATTTCCATGGCAACGTTACAGGCGGGCCATTTTCGCCCCAGTCATGCTCTGGCACGCCTGATTTTAAAAACAGAAACGGCTTTTAATTGGACGAAGTGTGATAAAAATACACAATTATGTCACTGTTATCTACCAAAAAAAACAACCGAAGGGGAAAACCGAGCTTCATTAACTCGTGGCTACGTTTGAGGGGTTAAGTCGATTGGACGTTGGTTGCACCTAGTCGCTGCGAGGGCAAACTATAGGACTTTTTTTTTTTCTCCGGGACTGCTTTCGCCGAAATTTTCCTCTAACGTTCCATTTCCCTGGCTTGTTTTCAAGGTAAAATCGAACGGCGATGAGAGATCACATTGTCCAAGACATGGACGACATCCCTGAAGATCTGAGCTTCGATATGTCTTTGCTGGATGAGCAATTGTACCCATCTTCCGAGGTGTTCAACGGGGTTAAAAAACTCCCAGATGTCTTAAACAACGACGTGGGTTTCCTCGATCAGAGCTGGATGAACAGCTACATCACCGTAGCAAACAACCCGGACAATTACAAGAACGATCTTGCGAGTATCACCATACCAATCACCGATGCGATCTCCGATACAGAAAGCCTGGCCGGTGGAAATTCTACGGTGTCATCGCCCGCTCTAAGCGACGACGGTCGAAGTTTTGGCTTCGATGTGACTGACGACCAACTGTTGAAGCTGTCGGTGAAAGACCTCAACTCCCAAGTGAAGGGGTTGCCGAAAGACTTCGTCAAGAAGATAAAACAGAGACGAAGGACGCTGAAGAATCGTGGCTATGCCCACTCGTGTCGCCTGAAAAGACTCGAGGAGAAAAGCAGTTTGCAAAGAACCAAGAAAGATTTGGAAGACGACGTCGAGATGCTGAAGCAACGGCTGCAGAAAGTGAGCCACGAGAGAGATTTTTACAAGTCTCAATTTGAAAAGATGGTAGCTCGACAAAATTTACTCCATAGGAAATAAAATGGCACAGAAACCTGTTGCAGCATTTAGTACAACGGGGACTTGTGAAGAGTATGGAGAAAATTCTGCCAAGCGACAAGCACGCCAAATGCCAGAAGTCCAAGATATAAACCGTTCGATCGAGTGTAACGCAAAAATGAACATTAATGTATACTTTTCTCAAAGTGTGACACAACCCCTCAGCTCGACTAAATTAACACTATTTCTACGATAGTTAAGGTAAATTATTTGAATTGCCCATCGTTCTGATGTGGGTGTTAGCAGAAAGTCTTGAAATTTTGAGATGTACACGTTTAAGTACCAACAGTTGGCGATGAATGTTACGCTTTACATAAAGAATTTTTAAAATGTGTAAGAAAAGTAAATGTACAAAGAAAAAGCAAAGCAAATTGATGCTGAACTCAATATTTAAAAGAGACTGCAACAAATGCATTTATAGAAACTAGGAATTTTAGCAGAAGACGTCATGTTATGTATACATTTTTGTTGTGTTTTGGTTTAACGTAGTTGTGTTTCAGTTGAATTCTAGGTTAATGGAGCTAGCTTCAAGTTGAAATAAAATTTGTTATAAAATGAAAATGACATGATTGTTTAGCTGTGAAGATATGAATAAAAACCGCAAGGTTCCCGTTAAGTTTGAATAGTTTTGATGGCAATGGAATTCCTTCGACTAGGAGCTTTGGGCAACGTGAGTCAGCCAAAATTAGAAGAATTGTTTCAGTGTACTGGCCATGACTGTCAAAATTCCAGCAACTTTTCATAGCTCTTTTATACATTCCAGCAGAATTTAAATTGTGAAGCTTGCATTTGGCTAATAAAATCATAAATCTGGCAAAATATTAGGCTAAAGAAAGTTAGGTTGCAGAGCAAGGGAATTTAATGAGGATCAAATCCTCTCCCATGATCTGATTACTTAACGGTATCACCATTCAACTGCTTTACTTACAATTTAAACCAGCCAAAATAGAGCAAATCTGCATATCACTTTGTCTCTTTTGACATTTAATACAAAGTAAATTCCTGAAACTTTGAAGGAGGATGTTACAAATTGTTTCCTCGTTCTAACTTCAATTTTACCTATCATAATCAAGTAGACACCCTCAAACACATGGAGGACAGGAGCACATGGAGGACAGAATTAATGAGATAAAAGCAGGCAAGTACTCCCCCCAATAATCTGAATTACTTGGAATATACTTCAATAGAAAATACAAATTCAGACATTCTCATGCTTGCAAATAGAGAACTTATGTGCAGTAGATTTAAATTTGTACTATCCAAAATTGTATTGTGTAATTTTTTTTATAATGATTTTGCGCTCAATTCAAGCAACTTGTGGTTAGGATAATTGTTCACAGTTTTGTGAGGTGCCCATCACCATCAACTATCAAGGTTTCTTCCAATATCTTGGAAAGTGTGCAACAGTTTCCAGGACATTCTCTAATGGTCGTACATCATAATTTTATAGCTCTGTAGCATAATACAATTATCCCAATGAAAAATTTCTGGCCATGACAGACATCATGCAGATATCTCTAGCCTCTTGTTTGATGTGTTCAGTTATGCAAACACATGCTTGCACACACAACTCTCATGTTCAGTTTGTCATATTCTCGTTGTTATTATTGCTTCTTACTATCCTGTTCATTGCAAAAAAGATCCAAATTCACTAATACAAGCATCTATGGTCAAATGTGACTATAAGTAAAAAGCATGATGATAGACTGAAAAGGGACACTTCAACAGACTGAGACAACACACAGTTACGGCACATCCAAATTAAAATATCGTTAAAATAATAAACAGTTGCACACTAAAAGTAGATTTGATAGCATCATTGGCTTATTCTTGTCCCAACATCACCTCCATTGAAACAAAGAGAGAGATACTTAGTAATGCTATTCATAATAATTAAAGCATGGCTACATTACATTTTTAAAAGTTTTCCTTTCAATTGCAATTTGTAAATGTGATTTCTAGTTGTCAGATTTAATTTAGCAAACAGCAGGGCCAAACTCACAAGTAAATTTCAGATTTATTGTCTGAGGTATGTGTAAGACTTGCATATAATGTGCAATGATTTAACATGTCAGCTAGATAACTTTAGAAAATGGCTTCAGCCGGATATCAATCAGGTAGTTGATATTAGATGCTGTTTAAAATTATTCTAAGTTGAATGTCTATCTAACAACTCAAAACTTCACCAATGCATTAAGACCAAATTAGAGATGGTTTAAACTACTTAAAAGAATTATAATTATAAAAATTTTGTCTATTGATACCCTAATAGAACATAACTTTATTAACAAAGCAGGTCAGCTTTTTACATGATTCCATAACATCTCATCACTTAATTCTGGTTTGCACACCTGAGTCCTTTTTGGACAAGTCAATGTAGGGCTCAGCACTCAAGCTGAATGCCAAGCAGTCCACATCTATCTTTAAACTTGGTCTAGCAGTATCCTAAGCTAAGTACTTGGTTTGACACTCAAGAGTCCACAGTCATTCCTGGCATTATTAAAAACTAATTTGCTAGTCTTACTATTAAATTTAAAAAGAGAAATTTCTGGTCGGTCACACTAGGCATGTTGCTTCCTTTTATCTAACTTCATTCACCCTTAGGATAACATGAGAAAAAAAGGAATTGTTATTTTCACAGCTTACAATCCATTTGTCCATGGGCATCTGGATTTCTTAATGCTCATGTTGAGAACAATTGTTGATAAAAAGGTTTTCCAACATCTTTTCTTCCATAATTGAATCAATCTCCAAGCAAGTTCAGAAGAACTTATTAAAGGAGGAGCCATAACCCATCTTGCATGCCCAGAGGAAATTTCCTTTGGTGTCTTGGTGCTGCACTTAAAAAAAAATTAAAAAAAAATTTAATGCAGGTTTTTTTTTTTTCAATTTATTTGGTCTTCCACTCTATCAGAACCTGACCCATGCCCAAGAAAAACACCCAGAATATTTTTGGCATGGCAACATGCTTTATAATTCACAATAATATCTGGTAAGTCTGGAATTAAGGCAAGCAGAAATCGGTTGAAGCTACACCCGATTAACAGGTAAGTGCACAGAGCAAAACCTAACCACTAGCTTGGTGCACCTGTTATTCCATTTCCACCATGTTGGACGACAACACTCCCCTGCTTGCAATCATTATTTGAGTCGAAATGGCGAAGATATGTTTGTCCTTTGAATCACCAAAGATTGCTTGCACATCACTATTTGTTCACATGGCTAACTAGGACTGTGATATACATCAGTATGTTTACCTGTAATGCCACTCACATAGACCATGGCATCAATTACTCCAAGGATGTCTTTTTTAGCTTATTAAAAATATTTGACAGCGAGGAACAGTTGTTCATAGTGTTTTCACATTTGCGCAAAGCGATCGGTGTTTGTTTACTTTTTTTCCTCTAAAGACTTTAAGGCTTCGAAGTAAATTACAAAAAGCGGAAATCATGCATTCACCATTTCACGTTTCCTTCTTGTTATTGCTGTGTGACTGTTGCATGAGGTCGTCTTGGTATATCCACGCAGAAGTAGAAAAACGCGCGAGACTTGAAAAACGTCCTACACTTCATTGGCTCATGTTGACCGACTTGACCTCATCTCGCGTGTCTACAGCACACGTCACGCAATGTAGACGCACTCCTAGAATATCAACACCGGTCAATTTCGGAATGTCGAAACACCTCGTGGAGTTGAAAAACTGCTCCGAAGTCTGAGAAAATTTAGTTACTAACTGAAATTTATGGTGGCTCTTTATTTAAATGTTGTGGCGTTGTCTGTCTCCAACATCAAGACTAAGTGTTTCAATTTTCACTCGACTTGTTCATCACAAAACAAAAATTTCTCTACCGTACTCTGACCGGACTTTGGTTTTTAATTCAGAATACAATGATCCCTTTATTAATTTGGCCTACGAAAACTGGATGTACGAAAACTTAGATCTAGAGAAGCATGATATTTTGTTGTTCTGGCGAAATGTATCGTGTGTAGTAGTCGGCAGGCATCAGAATCCTTGGGTGGAATGTAATTTGAATGAATTGAAGGAAAATGGTGTCAAACTAGCTAGGCGCTACAGCGGTGGTGGCACAGTTTACCATGATCTGGGCAATTTGAACATCACTTTTCTCACACACAGACGACGGTACAATCGGAGGAGAAACCTGGAAAGTATAGTTAAAGCTTTACGTGAAGGCTGGGACTTCAACGTGGATATATCACCTCGAGATGACTTGGTAGTGGATGGATTGTACAAAGTTTCTGGATCTGCTGCTAAACTTGGAAAACATTCAAGTTATCACCATTGTACTTTGCTGTGTGATGCAGACTTAGAAAAGTTAAAGAAGGCCATTGCTCCAAGAGGTTTTGTCACAACCACCAGGTCAACTCAAAGTGTCAGTTCCCATGTGGTTAATTTAAAAGAAATCGAACCTTCTGTCACTATGACTGAAATAATGACTGGTGTTGCAAAGGCTTACAGTCAGTCAAGTCACCACCCTCAAGTGCTATCACTGGAAATGTTTAAAAAGTATTCTTCAGAAATAGACCAAATTAAAACTGATCTCCAGAGCTGGGAATGGGTTTTTGGAAAAACAGCCCAGTTTACAGTGGCTCGCTCTGTTCTTTCATCATCTGGAATAAAAACTACTGTTAATGTGGACATAATGTCTGGAGTTATTAAGAACTTATCCATAACTCCAAATATAGATCCAGTCCAAAGTGAAACACATCTGAAAGAACATTTAATGGGAACACGCTTAATTTCTGATGACATTCATTTAGCCATTGACAAGTATAAGCAAAATTGTTCAAGCTTGCTTGATGAAAGGTCAAAAAGACATGTTGAGGAAATTCTGTTATGTATATTAAATATTGTTTGATCCTGCAAATAAATTACATTTTGTCAGTTGCAGGCTCATTTGGAATCTCAAAAAAGATTTTATCCCAGCCGGAACTTTAGCCCACCGGGCTTTCATACTTACAATGACGTCATTTACGTTTGTTCATCAACGAGAAGCGGGCAGAAATGTTTTAGTTGGTACAGTACTTGATCTGAATTCACGTTATCTTCCTTCGCCTTTTCAACATATTAACGAGTGTTTATTGGAGCAAATATTTCCTCTTGGTAGAAGGAAGGACATAAGTAAAGGATTGGGTGAAGTTCTTGGAGTTTCGTTTTGGTTTTAATTACGCTGTTGTCCAATCTTCGTGTCTTCAAAGACGAGGCCAGGAAAAACAGATTTCGCTTCGCTTTTTCGCATTAATATGTTCGGAAGACTTTTTTCGTATTCACTCTTACCCAATCGATATCAGTGGTCTTTTTGGAAAGAAGCCTTTACACTTAAACAGATTCGTGAAGAGTAATTTATTTTGGAGGAACTGTTGACGTTTGCAAGTCTTGGCGCCATCCCCCATTGTTGATATTAAACGAGCTCCTGTAGCAAGGCATAACATCCGCGAGATAGTCGAAGGGATTCTGCAGCTATGAAGCTACTTGAGAATGCTGTGTTTGAGTCATTAACCAACTCCCTGTCTTTGCAAGCTAGAGGTATTGGAATTGATGGAAGGTAAGGATTATTGACGAGTTTTCACTGTAACTGTAAATAATTTCACGTATCTTTTCATTTAACATAATTTGTTCATCGTTTCAAACAAGCGCCGTTTGCGTAAGTTTGATATCTTGTTGCTATTTTGCTAGGTGTCATCTTATTTGAGGCAAGAACATTTTTTGAGTTCTCTGTCTTTTGAGGCGTAAAATTGGTACATCGTGTCGGATGTCATTGTCTATTTAAGTTTACAGTAATGAACTGTGTAGTTTTATTTTAACGAAACCCGTGCTGTGGTCATAGTATAGGTTCGCATTTTAACCATTGTAAACTGTAGAGAACATTTATCTTGTGGTGATTGGAAATTATTGTTCATTCTAAGTGTTTATTTTTGTTGTGTGGTCTTGGTGCCTCTGTAGTGGTTGTCATGTGATGTTTTCAATGCTTTAAGAGAGAATCGTTGGACATCTGTCATGGTTTCATTTATGTCATGAAGCCAATCCTGTGCTTCTCTGACAAACATTTTAGACAACTCGTGAACGATTTTACTACCCTTAGGTGCTAGTGAAGAGGAAATTTTTACCATTTTGGAAAACATCGGCTGGGAATACTACTCAAATACCAGACTTCTGGAAGACTAGGCGCAGTTATAGAGACGCTCATTTCCTATGAAATAATTATTGCACTCTGTTGATGCTGCATAATTAATGCTACTGTATTTTCTTCAAAGAATAGACCCCTTTACACTTATTCCTTTGCTGTAGGAAAAATCCTTATCAACAACAGAATTTTCATTAATCATTCACTCAGTTGAACATAAGAACTTTGAAGTTGTCCTCTAGATGGACCATATTGACGTCATATGCATGGGGTCTATATAGTGGAGCCTCGCTATAACGTGCATCGGTATAGTGCGCGACTTGGTATAATGCGGTAAATCTTTGGACCCCAAATTTCTCAATTACTAAACTGATTTACAAACCTTGTTTGAAGAGGTGAACGCCTGGATCAACATTGACAAGAATGAACCAGTGTCGTCCAAAAGGACGGAAGACGAGGTCACTTTCAGTGCTCAACAAGAACCACAATCAGAACTAGAAAGTGACGATGATGATGACGATGAACAACCAGAACCAATACCATCAATTAAAGCTGTGGTGCAATGCATCGAAACAACTTTGAAATGGGCCAAATCATACAAGAATTCGATACGTTTCGATATAATGTGCTTCAACTATAATGCAGTCATTTATGATGGACCCCATATACAGTGGAACCTGAGTTTTACGACCACCCATTTTGCCTGTAAAAGTGTTATAGCCTGAGGCTGTAGGCGCATTAAATTATCACATTTACATAACTATAACACCAGTGTGGTTCCAATTACCTACTCCAAAACCATAAAAAATGCAATGTATCTCATAGGGAACGGGTAGAGCTAATCCAAGCTCGCCACACTGTGTAGTTTGACAAATGATTGACTCAACACATTACACTTTCTACACCACATGCGTAGCTAGGTCCAAAGTGCAAATTCCTGGCCAATGGACTTTAAGCTATTTCGCACAAACTTCGTTACAACCTCGCATATTCAAGCACAAACACCTAACCTATTCCATAAACACTTATACCCATAGTTGTCCCATTTAAACCCAATGGGAAAGATGGTGAGAACCAGGAGTTAATCCTATTTTCGGAGATCACCAACCATGGCATGGACACCCCCAACAAAATCCCGGATCACAACTTTGAAAATGGCTTGTTTTTGGACCAGACTGAGCATGACCCAATAAACGATGATGATATTGATGAGGCAATTCTTTTAGAGATTGACCAAACAATGAAGACGAACACAACAAGTGACACCAACACTCACCAACAACACCAGAACGAAAATAACCTCTTTGACATGACGAACTTGAAAGACAGCATAATTGAGAACTACCCAAACACATTACAAACAACGCACGAATACCTAACAACGGAACAACACGAAACTGATAACAATAAAGATGACAGTGGCATACACACACAAATTACAACCCCATGAAACCACTCTAACCTAACGGAAAGAAACGATGGCGAAGGAACCTCTACGAACACCAACACAGAACAACAAGATCCAACCGACCGAGACAACATGGACATCGAGGAAACCAACAACGGAACGTCAACGAACAGTACACCACAACAGGCTGACCAAACAAACATAGACATCAAAAACATCCCAAACCACCTACTTGAATCCTTTAGAACTCTGTACACACTCAAACATAAACGGGACAAACAACAAGCAACGATAGACAACCTGACAGAACACCACAACTCGAACACAACCCCTGAAGGACTAAGAGTTAAACACAAATGCAAACTCTACCTACCACCACAATTTAGAGAGCGTTGGGAAGGGACATTAAGCAATGCCTCCAACTCTCTACTTGAAGTCATCCTTGACTACCATCAATGGGCACTACAAGACACAAACATGAAAATACAACGTCGTGAACAACATTTACGCAAAAACACCCAGGACAAACAACTAGCCGACCAAATAATTACCAGGACTAACGAAATAGGCGACAAATACACAAGACGTACGATCACTGCTTCACTGCAATCCACAAGAATACTAAAAAGACTACAACGAAGCCAACCTTCCAACAAAGTTACACGCACTGGAAAAAACACATCCACTGACACACACCCACCACACAAACAACCCAACCTTCCTCCATCCTCAAAACCACCACACCCATCCACTGATAAACATAACTCCGTACCGACCACAAACACTTCACAGAAGAACAACAACATTCCATCTCACATTAAAAACACCACACCCACAAACTCCAATTCACCACGATACCAACCATTACCACACTCATCCAACCAAAACCACCGACCTCAACATATCAACCAATGCCCCCAAAACAAACACACCTCATTCAATACACAACCCACCACAACCACCTTCAAAAAACTTAATCACAAACCAACCACAATTACACCCATCTACACACCTCTAACCACTCAACGGACCAGACCATTCTTATTCTCCACACCAACCACAAACCAATATACACTACACAGACACCTATATGCCCAACCACAATCCGGTACAACCAACCAGGACATCACTACCAACATAACCCAACACATTGAACATGGCATACAGGATTTTCTCATCAAACATCTACAAAATCTACACAAATAACAACTACAATGAACACACCTACAACCACTTACAACAAAAACTCCATCCTCAAATACATAAACCACAAACGCAACAACAACAACCGATACAAGAATAAACTTCAACTACACAAAAAAGCTCACAACCACCTTATACAGAACAGTGTTGTCAACTTATCTGATACACCACTATCCAAACCCACCACCAACCTCCTTTCCAAAGGACTCAAATTCATCCCATCGCCGATCCCCATGCACTACAATACAATCTACCAATCCTTTCTTAACTACAGACGCAACATGCACACTAAATACTTCTTCAGGAAAAACACTCCCACGAAACACCCTTTCAAAACTACAAGTAGATTCACACCACCTCAACCTGACAACTCCAACCTCATGGAATACATATCACTTGTATACCATGACTTAAAAGCACAACACACTCAGCACGACAATTACAAATGAAACATATCTCCTACTGACCTCAACTCCATCAATGAACTAAAAACCAACAATGATATAATAATCAAACCAGCAGATAAAGGGGGAGCCATTGTAATCTGGCCCAAGAAAGATTATCTGTCTGAAGCTTACAAACAACTTGACAACACAAAACATTACCTAAAAATCACTAATGACCCAACCCATCAAACAATACTACAAATTGCAACATTTGTTAACAGAATGCACAATGACAAACTAATAGACGACACAACATACAAATTTCTCTACCCAGAAACTAGAACGAGAACACCAACCTTATATCTTCTTCCCAAAATACACAAGCCTGACATCCCTGGTAGACCAATCACATCAGGTTGTGGAGGTCCCACAGTTAAACTCTCACAGTATGCTGATCACCTCCTCAAAGCGCTACTAAAAAACATACCCTCCTATGTCCAAGATACAACTCACTTCCTTAAATGAATATTCTCACTGAACAACAATCTACCTAACAACATAGTACTTGTTACTATCGACGTCAAGAGTCTATATACTAACATACCCAATGATGAAGGCATCAAGGCCTGCATAGATATGTTAAAGGAAGACACTGGACTTGACAACCACACCGAGGAAATCATAACTGAAATGCTCTCACTAATACTGACAAAAAACTCTTTCGAATTCAACAATGAACATTTCTTACAAATTCATGGAACAGCAATGGGATCCCCCATGGCTCCTACTTATGCTAACATATTCATGGCTGTCCTGGAAAAACAAATGCTTCTAAATGCACCAGATGGACTAACACCAATTGAATGGATAAGGTTCATTGATGACATTTTTGCATTATGGACCCATGGAATTGAAACACTGCATAAATTTCTCGACTACGTCAACATGTTTCATCCAACAATAAAATTTGATTATACATACTCTTCCACGTCAGTTAACTTCCTTGACACCACAATCTACATCAACAACCACAACCATTTTGAATCTGACTTTTACATTAAACCAACAGACAGAACCTTACTATTACATAATGACTCGTTCCATCCAACTTCCTGCAAAAACAACATAATTTTAAACCAGGCATTCAGATATAGATGCCTTATTACTGACAACAAACAACTTCAACAAAGACTAGACCATCTGTGTGTCATACTGATTAACAGAGGGTACAAACTACATACAATAAATACTGCATTTCAACAAGCTAAACAACACACACAAATTGAATTGCTCAACCAGAGAAAACAATCAACAAACAGAAACAGCCCCATATTCTCTGTCCCATACAACAACACCACCAAACACATTGGACAAATCTTACGCAAACACTGGCATATAATTGAACAAGATCCTACACTGAGCATTCTCTGGCCAGAAGCTCCTATTGTGGCATATAAGAAGAATAAAAATCTTAAAGACTCTCTTGTAAGTGCCAAATTACAAACACCAACATAATAAATGACAACAAACAATACTACAATTACAAACAACTTACTCATGACTACTCAGGTCAACTTGCCCAACAGTTTGCCAGTCATCTATAAATGAACCTGTTTATGGTTATCCAACCCATGGGCTTACATACATCTTCCTGAAAGAACACCACCCATCCTCCACTCCAAAGAAGACATCTAGTGGACGACTCCCAAAGACAACTGGATTTACCACCGATCTGCGTACACCAAATAAATCAGGACCATATACCTCCAAGGAAACTTGGGATTAGCAACCTACAACTTCACAACAGATCCTTGCTGACAAAAACTCGGTACCAAATACTGGAGACAAACCTTGAAGCTGCCTTACCGGACTTAGACACTGCGTTTCGCAATTTTCGTGAACATATCTCATTAATTGTATACTCACTTGTAAATATAGTCCCATGTAACTGCTACATACACTATCATCTCGTGAGATGACACTTTTGTAACACTTCTCGTGCAATTTGTACATCCGAATCTTCTTAATACATACTTCCTTCCTCTACAATAAACACAACAACACTGCCCTTCTACATAACACCCTTTCGCAGAACTATGTTGACGTATCCATTACGCAGCAAAATACAACATCCATTCTCAGAACGACGCCGACATATTCATTCCTTCGTAATATATATAACAAATTAAAAGGGGATCCACCCCCACGACTATCCCCCTACGACACCTACCACCACAACTCTCCCCACACTACACGCAACCACTACCGCGCGCTACACGTCAACTGGGAACGAACAACTCTACCTATTATATATTCACGTCACAACTTTGTCCCGGTCTCGTTTACTGCTTACCGATCGGCGCATACACAGTGAAAACACGTATACAACAGCGACCTTCTTAATCTTATACGATGGCACGACGCGTTGGATTATCCAAGCCACACAACAATTTTGGTAAGCAGACACTTTTTCTCTTTACACTATTATTATACTCTATACTGATTTCTCTTCCTTCCGACTGGAAAACATCGACTCCCAACCCCAAATCCCTGCTGAAGAGGCCACCATAGAAGGCCGAAACGTACGTCCAGGGTTGTGTCCCAAAAGAATTATGCACGAGACAATGTTACGCATCTTTTACTGTCATCTTTTACTCTCTTCTTTTTTTATATGCTATATACATACTCATTTTTTTACTCGGTACCACATGTCCAACTGCGTAGCCATCTAACACCTCGCATCAATCCGTAACATACGGTGGGTTTAGACTTCCCTTTTCTACTAGCTGGCAATTTTATCATTTTTACCACACTTATATGGGCCCTACATCGACTCTGAGACCATGACTCATACATATTCTATCGATTCTCATGGCATACCCTTATGTGTAGCCATCCGACGCGTGTTATAGCCCGAGGCTGTAGGCGCATTATATTATCACAATGCTAACTCACTCATTAAATTATCACATTTACATAACTATAACAACAGTGTGGTTCCAATTACCTACTCCAAAACCATGAAAAATTAATAAACTTTGTCAAGTGTCTTATTGAGTATCATTTAGGGTTTGGTTCAAGCATTTAACTGGGATTGGTAAACAGTCCTAAATACTCAGTCCCAGATTACATTGTAAACAACAACTTGATTCTTAGCAATAAAGAATTTGAAATAGGTTTGAAGATAATATTGTTTCTTGTTAAGTTGGAAAAAAATTATAATAATGCTCTGTAAAGGTGTATTGTAATTAAATTCATTTTAATGTTAAACCAGAGTTTTTTTACATTTCCAGGATAGAGAGTTATTCTTGCAAAATGGCTGGGAATGATAAAAAGCTATATAAATTATTAAACCAGGAAGGTCAAAGCCCTAATGATCTTCAAGCACTCTCCCCTCCTCAGACATGTCAACCAACTAGTGTTTCCCCCAAGAGAAACACACACTGTGGGTTTTCTTATGACTGCAAGAATGAAAACCATAGTCATGATGAATTAGCAGATGCCTGCAGCAGGAAGATGTTGTTCTATCTTATATCTACACTGAATGCCTCTTTCCAACCTGATTATGACTTCAGCAATGCCAAGTCTGATGAATTCAGCCGTGAGCCTAACATTCAGTTTGTTCGTGATGCTATTGATGGTGGTTTAGCCGGAGTTCTTGGAGAATATTATACTCAGTTTAAGTTGCAGTTGTGGGCTGCCATAGATGAAGAAATTCAGCTTTCTGAGTGTACTGTGTTCAGGTATTCCAATTTTTTTTTATGTAATATCATAGCAGATGTATCATATACCCCTTTAAGATGAGAGGGAATCTGAGCTCTAATGTGTGGGGATCTGTATGCCATATCATCAAAGAATGTCTTTTATTTGTGAAATTTATTTGACTATAATTGTGGATGTTTTCATCAATGGGAATTATCAATGAGTGTTATAAAGGTGCTTTGACATTCATGTTCACATCCTTTAATGTTAGAAGTAACTGACCAATAGTAGAAAACAGTTTATGATTTTAGAAATTTGAGAGCTTGGATATATATTAAGATAGATGAATGATCTTCAAGCTCTGTACTCAGGAAATGATTTCTGAGCCCCAGACGGGGATCAAACCTGCAACCTTCTGATGACCGGTGAGACACTCATTGAGCTACCTAGACTCGGTAGCTCAATGGTTAGTGTCTAATAGGTCATCAGAAGGTTGCGGGTTCAATCCCCATCTGGGGCTCAGAAACCATTTTCTGAGTACTTAGTTTGAAGATCATTCATCTGTCTCAATAGTAGAAGAGGTGGGAAAAATCATTAAGAGGGGTGGAGCTAGTAGTGAAGTTGTTCTTTGTGAATTGAAGTTGATATTCAAACTTCTGCATTTATATGTTTAAAACAAATATTTGATATTAAACTACAGTTGAACCTGTATATAACGGCCCTGTATTAAGCGGCCACCCTCTATTAAGCGGCCAGTTTTCAAAGTCCCGATTTTTTTTCTATAGAAATACTATATTTGTAACCTGTATTAAGCAGCCACCTGTATTAAGCGGCCGCGGCCACAGTTTGCCTCTCCCATGTCTGTCTTTTGTTATTATTTTTACCTGTATTAAGCGGCCACCTCGAAATGAAACCCGAGAATATTTAGGTAAACACGCATATCACATTTTATATGAGCTTTATTCTGTTCAAGTGATCTGTCAACATTGTGATTTAACAAAACATTTCCTATATAACTACACTGTATAACATTTATTGATTGTTAGCATGCAGTTCAGTGTCACTATTCTCTACTCGAAACTTCTCTTTAGCTAGGTTGTTCTTCAGCCATTTGATTGAAAATAGATCGCCTTCAAACGTATACTTGCAGGGATTTCCAGGCCATAACCTCCACCTCTGTTAACGCACTTGTCCTTTACAACAACTTTTCCGCTGTTTGTTGGCCGTTTCAAAAATTTGGTTAGCCATGCCATCAACTTAGGGACAGGACCAATCACTTCGTAATTGTCCATCATTGCGTTAGGGTGAAAATAGGGTTTTGAAGCAGTCTTGCGGCAAACAGATCTTGTTGATCTTGATTTACGTTTTTGGCGAGCAACTGCTACAGCATTCGTGTCTTTTTTATTTTGCGGCTCTCGTTTCAGTTCAAACAACTCATCGACTTTCGGCTCCCAAATACCCATGCATGCATGGTACCCGCGAATATAAGAATCTACGTGAAAAAGTTCCATAGACATCTTAATTTCAAACAGAATTGTAACAGTGTAGCGACAACAGAGTGTCATTCAAAGCTTCCGTTTGTGATGTAGCTGTCAAAAAGGCGACAAATGTGTTCTAATATTTAGCCGAAACCAAACAATACTGCTCAAGGCGCAGCCTGCGATTACTTTCGGACTTTACTTCATCCACGATGTCTAATAAGAAGCGTGAATGTCTTTCTCTCAGCGAGAGAATTGTTTTCCCTTAAGACATTAGGTTTATATATTCTATCGTTATTAGTACCTTTCATTTAAATGTTTTATTTATCATACAAATTGTTTGAAATAGTACTGCTTGTCTTATTCTTTTCTTGAATGAGGTGTTGGTGAAATTTGGCCACAACCAAGTAGGCCCCTCAATGAGTATTTTCGGTCATCCTGTATTAAGCGGCCACCTGTATTAAGCGGCCACTTTTCAAAGTCCCGAGGGTGGCCGTTATATACAGGTTCAACTGTATTTAACACCTATTAACACCACAGCAGGTCACTTGCTTTTCAGAGGACTCAACAGATGTTTCTGTTTTAGTTATAATCCAGATTTGGACTCTGATCCTTATGGTGAAGAAGGATGCCTGTGGTCCTTCAATTACTTCTTCTACAATAAGAAGATGAAAAGGATTGTCTTTTTTACCTGTAGAGGAATGTGGTAAGACTTATATTTGATGTTTTTGAAATAACATGCATTTTATACACACTCTAATTAACTCTCTAATGCCCAAGGCTCATGTGACAAGTGAAATCATTTGGCAGCCATAGTAAAACACTAAAGTATGCCTTTGCCCCTTAATGAGTTAAACAAGCCTCATTTTTTTCTCGGAGTACAGCAACATGGCTAACGTTTTCATTTCAAATTAGCAGACTGTCCAACCTTTGAGGTGTGCCTGGTTAGGACATTGATCTCTGACCGTGTAGGAGTCAGGGGTGAGGGTGAAGCCCAAGTCATCTAGCGGAGTCTGGGATCAGGCTCCCCCAGGAAACTTTTAAATTCTTGGGTCTCTGAAATGGAAATTCCTGCATTTTGAGAGCAGTTTTGACAGCAATTTTAAACACGTTTGAGCAGGAGAAAAAAGGACAACAACGGAAGTCTATGGGAGACGAGACTAGCAGTTGCGGTAAACAAAACTAGAAGTTCAGACAAAAAACAACTTAACATTTATATACATTGGTACAGAATGAACTGAACATTAAGATTTTGCACTAAAAGTGTAAAAAATCCTGATATATACTGCTAGTGCTTATATCTACAAGTCACTGACAGTGTCGCATTAGGGCATCTATGATGAAAATCCAAAATCAATTCTTTAATTTTGACAATGAAATCTTGCTTCTTCCAGTTGGAATTAAAGGAGCAATAACACTTTCTCTCCTTTTGGGGTGTTGCTGTGGCCCATGGGAGACTTCAGTATTCAACCTTTTAAAGTGTTACTATTATTACATTACATGCATCTGGTATCTATGACCAGCATTATCATTGTGAAATACTTCATGCAAAATCACTTTTTCCACAAAGGGAATCCATTGTGGACTCAAAACGAAGTGGATAATTCCATGGGTGGTGTAACTGTTCAATGTCTGTCAATATTTCAGACAAGCGGTCTACATGAGTGTAAAATGTGTTAATTACTGCGTATCCTGTTTGTGTGATCTTTATGTTAACTTAATTACTCGGAGGAAATTAAAAATATAAAAGATAAAAACAGAGTTTGTAAAAAGAATAAAGTCAGATTTGCACTGGATCTCAGAGTGTGCGCGTTTCCATTCGATCGGCACGTAACAAATTTGGTGGCAGCGGTGGGATCTGTTGAATCCCCAACCATGGCGACAGCAATTTTGCCTGGTAAATTTGAGCACGGAGACATAGTAACTTGGCTTCGCGAATTCGACGCTTGTGCAGAGGCAAATGGATGGAACGGGGATGCCAAAATCAAGAAGTTACCCGCTTTTCTTCGGGGACAACAGCGAGCCATTTTTATGCATTTGACGATGCAAGCCGTGAGTCCTACGCCAACGCAGTCAAAGCTTTGAAAGAGGCAATGTGCCCACAGGCCTATAAAGAAATTTACTACGCCGAGTTTGAGACAAGATTGTTAAAACCAGGCGAGGACCCATCCGTTTATAAATGGGAGTTAGAGCAGATCCTTTTAAAAGCAGATCCTGATGTTGACGAAAGAGCAAAAACAGCACTCCTGACGAGACAGTTCATGAAAGGGTTGCCAAAGAACATAAAGATAAAACTGTTGGAAAGCGACCCTGCCCCAGATCTGCCGAAGATGGTTTCCTTCGTCAAGCGGTATCGAGCCATTCAAGACTTCACAGACCAGAACCATGAGACGCTTACTGCGAATGTAACAAGTAGAGGCGGTGAAGAAATGGCTACCTTAATTGCGATGGTTTCTGATCTTGCCAGAAAGCAAAACAGCATGGAAGAGAAGTTATCGGCAAGCGAACGGAACAATCCTAGAGGGACGGAACAGCCAAGCACAAAACGAGAGAAAAGAACCTGTTTTGTTTGCAACAAGCAGGGCCACATTGCCAGAGACTGCTGGTTCAAAGACCAAAGACAGTCAACCGACTCCAGAACCAACGCGAACAGATGCCACGAATGCCAGGGGTACGGACACTTCACCAAAGATTGTGCGAACCGTAAACTCCCAAAGGGCGACTCGGTAAGTGGGATCACAGGTCGTCCTTGGGTAAGTGCTAATGATCGTAGTAAGAGTAACGAAGATTTTTCTGTGCCTACACAACCTTTTGTTAAGTGTTTTATTAATGACGTCGAGGTGCATGCACTTATTGATACAGGCTCAATGAGAACATTCATTAGTGATAAAATTCATTCTATTATTGATTTTGATAATCACCTAATGGATACTACCGTGGCAGAACGGTGTGTCTCAATCACAGGGGGTAGTTTAAGTATTCTTGGTCAACTAATGGTAAATGTAAAGCTTCCTAAAAGTAAGGTAACGTACAACGGACGTTTTCTGGTTAGCAACAACATCAGTTACGACTGCGTGTTAGGGTGGGACTTCCTTAGAGAAAATAGGTTAAGTTTAAAGGGCAATTTTGATAAGGGGTGTAGCTCCTATTACTTAACAGGGCTCCATGGGAGGACCAATGTGAGTTTTTTCTCTCCGACCAAAGGTGGAACGGTTTTGGGAGTAACTGAGGCAAGTGGTGCTGATCCTTTTCAGACCCCTGAAGCTCCTGAGATGTGCGAGGGGGATTCAACCGTTCTCGTCCAGTCGCGTATGAAGGCCGATCTTGTGGTTGTTTTAGACCAAAATGTAGTGGTGCCAGCTCGTACTGAAATGATCGTGGAAGGGAGGTTAATGAAGTCGGCAAGGACTGAAATAGGTATGATAGCACCCCTAGGTAATAAAGATGTAGGGGAGGGAACGCACGTGGCTCACACCGTTGTCTGTCCAAACGGTAGAAATGTTTTAATTAGAGTTATGAACGCTTTGAGTAAACCAGCAGAGCTAAGGTTTGGTACTAAAATTGCTACATTTAGCCCACTAGTTGAATCTCATAGTAAAGTCGCTGAGGCATGCGGCGGAATTAAAATCGATGATTCGAAGTGTAATAAGGCCAGATTCGAAAAGGTTATAAACCCTGAGCTAGATCGCCTTGCGAAAGATAGTATTTTTGACGTTTTATCCGAATTTAGCGATGTCTTTGAAGAAGAATTAGGCCATACAAACGTGGTAATGCACACCATTAATACCGGTAATTCCGCTCCAATTAAACAACGCCCGCGACGTTTGCCTTACGCCTATCGAGAAGAAGCCGACAGGCAGATTAAGGAAATGTTAGAGCAAGGAATTATTCGACCTAGCACGAGTCCCTGGTCAAGTCCAATTGTCTTAGTAAGAAAACGTTCAGGCGAACTTCGGTTTTGTGTAGACTATCGCAAATTAAACCAGGTGACGCTTAATGATGCGCACCCGATCCCGAACATCACGGATATTCTTGATTCGCTAGGGGATGCCACATATTTTTCAACTTTAGATCTGCGGAGCGGATACTGGCAAATATCCGTTGACCCCAACGATCAATCGAAAACCGCTTTCGCCACCAGTTCCGATCTTTTTGAGTTTAACCGTGCACGCGCACGACAGCCTACCATCCCAGTGGTGATGGCCAGGTCGAACGGCAAAATCGCACACTGCAAGGTATGCTCGCCAATTATGTATCCACTAGAGCAGACGATTGGGATGTATGGTTAGACCCCGTTGTATATGCATACAACACTAGTAAACACGAATCTACCGGGTTTAGCCCATACGAATTAGTCTTTGGTAAGCTCCCTCGCATGCCTTTGGAATTGGAATTTGGTGTGACCGTCGGAAACCCTAGTACCCAAACAGAGTATGCACAAACAGTTAGAACAGTTCTTCAAAATATCAGACATATCACTAAAGAACGGTTAAGACAGGTGAGTTTGGCTAGACGTGTTCAGCATCAAAATCCGAAATGGAAACCGTATGTTACGGGTCAAACAGTTTGGGTGAGACGCCCTAAGAAATGGAAGCTCGGTAGGAAGTGGATCGGTCCGTATAAGGTGTTGAGTAGACTAGGAGTGACATACCGTGTGCGGTCGGAGGAAGGAAGAAAGATGGTAGTTCATCACGACAATCTTAAGTTGTGTTACATACCGTTGGATAAGGGGCGGATTGTGTCTCCCGGACATGAATCGGGAGAGTTTACAGTGGTCCACAACTTGCCTCAACACCCCAATGCTCGACCATTTCCCTGTAGGCCTAGAGGTGAAGCCCCCCTAAGGCCACGTTATCAACTCCGGCAAAATATACGTCCTCCAGTACGTTATCCTGATGACATTCGTTACTGATTCACTTAGTTGTCGCTAGGAAAACATAAGGTGTGCTTTTGTAATATTCTCTTAGGTTTGTGGCTGAATATCAAATATGCTTTTTGTAAAAATTTTTAGTTTTCGGGACGAAAACTTAAGTGGGGGGAGTGTGTAACTGTTCAATGTCTGTCAATATTTCAGACAAGCGGTCTACATGAGTGTTAAATGTGTTAATTACTGCGTATCCAGTTTGTGTGATCTTTATGTTAACTTAATTACTCAGAGGAAATTAAAAATATAAAAGATAAAAACAGAGTTTGTAAAAAGAATAAAGTCAGATTTGCACTGGATCTCAGAGTGTGCGCGTTTCCATTTGATCGGCACGTAACAGTAGCATTATAAAATATTTGTGCTGCTGACAAAAGTTTCAGAATATTTCCTTATATCAAAGTGCAACTGACATATATTGATTTAGAAATTTGTGGGGCACCAAATCGGGACTTTCGTTGTCCCAACCTGTTGTTGGTCGGGACGCAGGACAAATTGCATGAAATTCGGACTGTCCCAACCAAATCAGCATGGTTGGACAGTCTGAATTAGAGTACAGAAACATGGATGATTCAACAAGAATTTGAAGAGACCTTGGTTGTTTTATAAAACAAATGGAAAATAGCCTTCATGTCTTTATACTGTGATAGGGACATTTATGTTTCAATTTAAACTGGAAAAATACTTGAAAACACTACTATGCCTTGTGTTTCTACTAGGTGTTTTTGTAGTTGAAATGACATTGCTTGTCTTTCTTTATGAGCACAAAGATGCTCAATCAATTTTCTATTTGTTGAACACAAAATACCTTTATACAATACAACTCCCTGATTTGTCTAACTTAACCCATTCTGGAATAAAATTATTTTGTGTGTCAAAAAAATGATAAATATAGGTAAAAAGAAATTCAATAAAAGAATATAGAAAGTAATTTAAAAGCATGTAATAAATTTTTTCACTCTTCAATAACAGGCCTTCACTTGAAACAGTAGGAATTTTTATTTTCAGTAACAGCAGTTTTTCAACCTTATGGCCTTTTATACAGAAAATAAATTAGAGGCTGTTTTAGTTGGGAATGGGTTGATATTCATGCCAACAGAATTACTTGAATACTTTCCATAATGAATTACAGTGGGACAGTTTGCTGTATTTTTGTTTATTTTCTTTTTTTATTTGTGAATGTATACTAATAATTTTTACAGTTCATTTATGGATTGTTGTTCATTTGTCACTAGTATATCTGCACCTGACCCTCTGAATGAAGGAGAGGAGGAGTTGGAATTTGAGATGGATCCTTTAGCAGATCCCAGTATCTGTGAAGAAACAGAAAGGTATTGCATGATCTACATTAAACATATTTTCAGTTTGTGCGGTAAGATAACTATGCTAATTTATTTTAATTTCATTTTAGATTGACTCCTGTAATGGTGGCATGAATGGAGCAGTTGCCATCATTATTTTATTTGTGGTTGTTTTATCCATTGGGCTATTAGTATTCCGAACACATTTTGGGAAAAAATCGTTTTGAAAAAAGTTATCAATGTGTGCATGTTTTGATCATTCAGTTCTATTGTTGGTGTTGAGAAATGTTGCACTGTTTTGGGACTTTAGTTTTTAGAACTTAAAACTGTCGTTGCCATTGTTAACCCTTTAACAAGTTATGTCCTATTTATAGAACACCTTTAACAAAAGAGGAAATGAGATGACAAAGTAATAACAAATAGAGGTTAAAGAGCAAAAAAAGAAATTCTCTGAACTGTGAGAATTTCACTAGAGCATTAAACCGTGTGATTACATATGTACAGTAGTTTTAATGCTCTGCTGAAGTTGTAAGTTACACATGAGTGTCTTGTAAAGTTTCTGTACACCAAACCATAAGTTGCTTACCTGTAGCAATAGTATAAAACAAAACATAATCCGAAGATCAGCATCTTGAGAAATCCAAGATATGGATTGAAACAAGCAATAGCAGTTCTACGGGTACTTATGCCCACGTTTCCGTCATTTATAAGTGGTAAAGCTTGCTTCAAGTTTTTAAAATTCGTCGATGCCTAGGAAACTCTGCATTTCCTCATCAAGTTCGCACGGGAGCAACGTGTTAGGTCTAAATACTAAGCCAGATCGTAATTGACTCGTCAACTCGCTTAATGACGTTACAGTCACG
Organism: Heliopora coerulea; assembly: GCA_030142905.1. NCBI lineage: Eukaryota > Metazoa > Cnidaria > Anthozoa > Scleralcyonacea > Helioporidae > Heliopora > Heliopora coerulea. The sequence continues at coordinate 6,608 of JASJOG010000414.1, read as the reverse complement.
TTTTTCTCTTGAATTGTCTTGGGATTAGTTATTCCACATCGTTCCCGTCGAGTTGTCCTTCGAACGGGCGTTAGAATTCGGTCCTACTAAATACCTCCCGGAGCGCCCGAGAACGCCCGAGAGTGCCCGGGAATATGTAAGATAGAATAAATCTATGTATGATGCTTTCTGGAGTTTTTTGACTCCTTTTTTTAACGAAAAATAATATTAAAAGTGATTTTCAACCAGCCTAGCAACGAACACTGCTGTAGGGCTGCCCACGCAGGAAGCTATGTGAAACATGATATTTGAACTGGTTATGAATGTAATTAATGAATTATATTCAAGGTTAATGAATATAATGATTAATTACATTCAGAAACACAAACAGAAACACAATGGCTGGATGACTCATACAGATAGAACTTCCGCGTGTTTTTTTCTATGCCCCTTTACGCAAAGTAATTTATAATTACATTCATAACCAGTTCAAATATCATGTTTCACATAGCTTCCTGCGTGGGCAGCCCTACAGCAGTGTTCGTTGCTAGGCTGGTTGAAAATCACTTTTAATATTATTTTTCGTTAAAAAAAGGAGACAAAAAACTCCAGAAAGGATCATACATAGATTTATTCTATCTTGCATATTCCTGGGCGCTCTCAGCGGCTCTCGGGCGCTCCGGGCGGTATTTAGTAGGACCCTTAGAACTCGTTTTCCAGAGGCCAATTTTCGCCTTGTCCTGAAAGGAGTTGAATCCAACAGGGAAAACTTTACCACTGAAGAATTAAACATCTCCCTGTCCATCCTGGACAGGGCTTTTGGTTTTTTTCCCTCTCTGTATTGCTTTCTATTCTTGTAGTCACTGAGGGCGTTCTTGATTTCTTCTTCTGGCTGGGCAGAAAAAACAATTGCCTGCTCAAACATGCAAACAACCCTTTCATGATCGCCGACGTTTTCCGCAAGTTTGGCTCGGCAAATCCAGTACATAGCATGCCGCAATACATTGGGATAGCTGTGTTGAATGTCATCCAGGGTAAACACAACTTCATCTTGCTTATGAAGCAAATTCTCTAAGCATTTTAAAACACCCTTCCAGAGAGTGACGGAGAACCTCTTCCTCTTGTGCAATCCGACGTGTCGTATGCGACATGGATACCAGCCATGTTTTCTTTATTTTCATTGAGAAAAGAACAGCTTTTCCTTGTTTTCCGCTGGGTATGTCCTGGAGTTTTAAGTATTCCGCGGTTGAATGAGCGATGTCTTGTTTTCCCGTCGGTCACACGTTCTTTACCATCATGAGGGAAACACCAGGTTTTTCTTATTTGGTATGGAGTAAGGCTGGGGGTTTTCAGTATTCCTCGCTTGGAAAGTCTAGGTTTCTGTGGAGTTTTCCCTTTCTCTTTCAGCCATAAGTCCAACCGCCTTCTCATATCCAGCTTGGGGTCTTTGTAGGTGTCTCTTTTTGATGGTGACAGGAAATTCCTAGTTGGTGTTTTGAATTTCTTGTTGCAAGCCCTAGAGGTGCTTGTGAAAGGTGTGCTTTTCTTTTTCAAACCATGATTTATGGTATTTGAATCCTGCCTTAACTTGTTAAGATCTTTAATTTCCTGTTTCCTCATCTCAGCTCTCCATAATTCAAGCCTTCTCTCATATCTAACGATTTGTCTTCATACGCAGGTCTTCCACTTTGTCGTGAATTCATCATAAAATTTTCGTCACTTTTAACCATCTTAACTCTCACACTAGACGATCGACCGTATTTTTGATTTTTCATCATGAATACGACCAAAGTTGACAAAGATGTGTATCAAACCACAACCAAACCACACGAAAAAAACCAGAGAACTTGAATATACCTTGAAATCTTATAAAATCCAAGGAAGGTGACTGTGAGAAACGTTGTCAACAAACTGGAAATGTGATCGTAGTTCCCATTCAAAACAACACAACACAGAACACAATCTCACGAGGGGCATAACTTCTAAGATGATTTTGTAATAAAATCGAAGTATCACAAACTCATTTCTCGTCTTGTTTCAATCCATATCTTGGATTTCTCAAGATGCTGATCTTTGGATTATGTTTTGTTTTATATTTTTTCAAATTGTCAGCTGGTATTGGTTTTTGGTGTAGCAGTAGTGAACAGTTAGAAAACTGCCCTAAACTAATAAAGTTTCAGGGATGTTGGTATAGTAAATACAGCTGTGGAAAGCAGAAAAAGGTAATACTCTGGCAAAAATACTGGTTCTTTGGTTGCAATAAACTGTCACAAAGAGTAAATTTGGTGTATTCTTAAGGAGAGCTTGAATTGGGTAACAGGGTGTGTTGAGTTGGTTTTTTGCCTGTTGCACATAATTGGTGAAACAACTCCAACAGCAGCGTGGGGAACCCACTTTGACTTATAGATGCATATGAAAATTCTCTATACATATCAGCATTAATTTTGGAAGCATCCCTCTGCAAACATCTAGTGTTTTTGTGAAATTCATGCAAGCCAATTAGGGAGGCAAAGCTTGACTTAACATTTACCCATAGTTCTGTGCAATTATTAAGTGGACCAAATCTTGCCAGAACTTAATTCCAGCTTAGCTGAGTTTTGCCTGAGTTCTTGGCGGCTGTTCCAAACTTTCTGGGTGTTGCATTACCCATTGCCCATAACATCTTGTGATCCAGTCATCCAGAACGATGTAAGATATGGAATAGATGAAAAAGCCATTTTTCAACCATTGGTCCTCTTTTGCACTGTTCACTTCAAACTGATTTTATACTTCTATTTCTATTCTGGGTAGCACCAGAAGTTGAAGTCTGAAAACCCTTTCCTGTACACAGTTGTTGTACAACTACAAATTATGACAATAGGATATTTATTCTGTGACTTCATTGTTGAAATAACAATGCAAAAAAAGCAAAAGAGCAAAGAACAAAAGGGAAACAATAGAAGCCCGAAACGGTTAATGAGTTCGCTTTCAACCCGTTTGCTTTAAATGCCTGCTCGCAGGTCAGCATAAATTTGCGAGGAATCGTCGTGGTATTCATAACTTGTATGGAAAATGGCGGACGTTTTTACTTTTACTTTTCTATTTTGCTTCCTTTTATTTGGGGCCGTAGACGCTAAGGTTGTAGATTTAGACAGAAGTAATTTTTTTAAGGTAAGATTAAAAGTCAGTTGCTCTTGAAACTCTTATAATGAAGTGTGTGTAAGACTACAATCTTGCGAAAAGGTCGAACTCTCGTTCATCCATGTGGTAAATTCTCTATCAATGGTTTGCTAATTTTAGGTTGTTGACGATGGTGAGAAGGATGTCTTAGTCGAGTTTTATGCACCATGTATGTATAAATAGATAAAATGTCCAGATAAGGGCCTAGTTCCTTATAACTGGCGATTGTAAGAGAGTTGTACAAACAAATTTAAGAATTACTGGAGAGGAAACACTTCCTAGAAATGACTTGGTGGCATTGCTAAATCAATGTTCTCATAATTCTGTGCAATGGTTTCATCTTAAAAACGAGAGAAAAAATTTTAAATTTATGACAAATAGAAAACTGGAGAAATTTAAATGGCAATTTAAAAACCAGAAAGTTGGCATCCGACGCGACTCACTGTGTAGAAGCTAGATTTTTGGGTTGTACTAAATCATTGACAGCCAGATAATGACCATAGAAAGATGGTACAAGGGAACAAAGAGTTTTTTGAGTGTAATATTACCTAGTTTATTCTAGAAAATATTAGCCAGCAGGCCCATTGCTGAACTGAAGTGATTTACAAAACTTAGAAGGAATTCTAGCTATAAATACAAGCAAGACATCATCAGGGATAATTTTAGCTTAACCAGTCAAAGTAGTAAAGTTTTCACTGCTTGCTTTCCATGCTCTAACCTTTCTTTTTCTAACCCAACATTGTTGCATCCACTATCAGTGTTTCTCCTGATTAATTGTACTTAAGGTTGACAGAAAGGCATATAGGGGATTGTTGAAAAAACATTTATTGACTTAACATCTGTTCTAAGCTTTGTTGCATGTTTTGATTGTCAGGGTGTGGCCACTGTAAACACTTGGCTCCAGTCTATGAAGAAGTTGGTGAGACTTTCAAGAATGAACCTAATGTAAGTTATAACATGACATGATCATAGTGAATTTGCTTCCAGGAATAACTGCTTCAATGCAAAACAATCTTTAATCAAGAAAAGAGAGATGGAAATATACTTAGGGCTGATTTGAACATCTAGTCAGCTTATTTTAGTCATATGTGTTGCTCAATAGTGGTGGCAGAAAGACAATTATCAACAGCCAGTAGCTTTAAGATGTAACTGGAACATAATAATATAAAGAAGTTGTTGGATTAGGGAGTCCATTCCTCATATTATCACAAGAAATTACACAATTTGTAACCTTTGCTTGCCATTCATTTTGAGCTTGTATCATTCAATAGCTTGAGCATCTCACCAACACTCAAGAGGTTATGACTTTGATTTTCTTCTAAATGGATTAAAAATGGAACCATTTTTTTTAATATAACTAGAGTACAAAAACTGATGCATATGACTTGCCATTTGTGTACAGTTTTAACAACATTTTGTTGAAGCAACATATTGCTTTAAATTTAAAATTAATTGTTAAAAATCTTCCTGTATAACATCACTTTTCAGTTGATGTCTTAGAATGCTTGACATACAGTATACTAGTACTAATTAATTGGACTTGTCTTATCCATATTTTATATTACAGGTCCAGTATATTAGGAATTAATGCTTCCTGGTTAATAATACTGTTTCAAAATATCGACCCCTGGGATGGCAATGTATCAGTCAATCTTTTCATTTTAAGTTTATTTTATGTTTTAATGAAGAAAACTGTATAAAACACAAACAATAATAAAATACTCCAAACATCAGAAATTGATTTCATTAGGCTGGAATGGTTAATTTAGTACTTTTATAATTCTCAGTTAGCAGCCCAGTGTTCAATAAAGTTGTATCAACTGAAACAAATCACATTATTGTACTTAATGCTCATCAACTTGAAGTCAATCAAGGGTCAAAATTAAGGTGAATGGTAGGGTCATTTTGCATCATGGCAGTGACAGAATGGGATCATGGCCTGCTATATTGGTGACCTTTTATTATACTGTACTGCCACATACATTATCTAACTCTGTTCCATGTTTTCTTCCTTTCAAAGTGTGTTGTAGCAAAAGTTGATGCAGATTCTGAGAAGGATCTTGCAAGAAAGTAAGTCTGTTAATAAATTTAATGTTTTCATGATTGGTCTACAGGTAATTGTGACTGTTGCTTGAATGCATGCTTGTTTTGTATGGAATGCAAAGCTTGATGAAAATATGTGATGTGTGTATACAACAATATTTGAATTGGAAATTACAGTAATATGCACCAGACTGAGTAAGTTTTTTAAAGAGCTCAAAATTGTGTTAACCCAAAATTGTGTTAACCCAAAATTGTGTTCTCCCATAATTATGAGAGTTCATTTGGTGAATACAATTTGAGCTATCTGAAAAGTACATAAGTTTAAATTCTTTCCAAATTGAATGAGAAACCTTATAATTATCTATGAATAATATATATGAAAACATTAAGCAGGAAGCAGTTGATGTACTTGAGTTATAGAAACTACTCAGCAAAGAAAATTACCCAGAATCCCAGTCATTGTTTTCAGTTGCAGCTTTTCCAAACTTTTCCATACTTTTCCATACTTAAGACATTACATTTGATTGGCTCTCCATTGTCATAGAGATTTTTAGGACAATTGGGATATTTTTATCTAAAGAAATTTGGACTGAATTTCATTTATTTTTTGCCACTGAACTACTGTCCCCCCCTATTTTTTTTATTTTTTTTCCTGCTGTTTTACATTGAATATCACTGGTGTCAGCTGGTCAGGAATATAGCTGAGATTAACCCATTATGGGGCACAGTGACATTTTGGTATTTTACTCTGGCTAATGCCACACAATTTTACTCAGTATGGGGACAAGCCCAGGCTATTAAAGGGTTAAGACTTTTAAATGATTTTTGGTGTGGTATTACAGTCATTATTTTTGGCTTTAACGCTTTAATTTTCACGATATTGCTGAACAGTGTACCGTTATATTGGTTAGTCATAATTGCAACTTATATATGTTCTTCTGTCTGTTAAATTACCTTTACACCACATTTCTGGTGGTAATATAATTACTGTATTACTAAAAGTATTCCCTGTTAATAACTGATAAATGTCAGTGTCACAAAACAGTGTTGGATTATGAGATATAAGTTTTGAGTTGTGGGAGCTTGGAGGTATTTTGGATTATTTTAACTGTAGGTATGGTGTTAGTGGATACCCAACTATCAAGTTCTTTCCTAAAGATGATAAGACAGGGCAAGAGGTAACTCCTCCCATGATGTATTGTGGCATGCTTCACCTACTTTGATCATGATATATTTATTAATTTTAAAAAAGAGAGAAAAAGAAAACAACACATTTTTCTAACTGCAGCTCAAGCAAAAGATACTTTTGTTTTTTCATGTTTGCCTGTCAAATGGTACTGATCAATTTTGCTGAAATGCTTGATGTGCATTTACAAATGCAAATTACTGCATTGCTTTGATTGCCACATTATCAGTGATGTTGGTTA
>JASJOG010000413.1:0-191220 GCA_030142905.1 Heliopora coerulea | reverse complement strand
ATTTGTCGGATATATGTGGGTTTAGGAGAGAACCTAGATATTTGGCTAGTTTGTAATTATATGCTCCTATTGAGGATACGATCGGTCTGAAAGGTGGTGGTGAGTTTGTATCCCTCTGTTTATGCAATTTGGGAAGGCCATAAAATCCGGCAGGTTCTGAGCCTTTAGGATAGATATCTCGATAGGTGGTTTCATCTAAAGAACCTTTAGATTTAAGTTTCCTAAGGAACCGTTGGAGTTTACCTTCCCTGCTTAATGTCGGATCTTTCACTAGATTTTTAAACTTAGTTTTGTCATTAATTATATTAAGACAGCAGTCCTTATATACCTTGTGATCCATTATGACTATGCCATTTCCCTTGTCTGGTTTTAGAACAATGATTTCTCGATTATTTCTAATGTTCTGTAGGATGCAATGTTTCTTTAAGTCGGTAGATGTGGGTATGTAAGACGACACGTAGTTTTGCGCGAGATGAGCAATTTCGGTTTTGAAGTTTGCGGTCTGATCATAGTTCCTGAGATTACGTTTCATTGCAATTATCGTCTGATACCGCCTCCGTTAATCCTCACACAACACACTGTCATTGTAATTAATCATCTAACATATCGTCATTGTAATTAGTAAATTTATTCATACTATAGTTCCTATTTAAAGCCTTACAAACATCACTTTGTAAACTGAAGATGGCATAAGTCTTGCCGAAACATGTCTTTAAAAAGTATTCTCGTGTTTTTGAAATTTATAACTGTCCTTTTGCTAACCAGAAGTTTTGGAAGTAAATATATGTTATTATGTACAGATAATAATGGCTAGTATCATAGGAGGTATGTTACAAACAGCATTTGCTGGTCTTGCATTTGCTGGAAATGGTTATCTCTTTAAGATGCTTGATAAAAATGGTTATGAGGCTGAAATGAAAAGACATAATAAAGCACTAGAGGAATTAGCTGCATCCAAAGAGAAGTTCTATGAAAATGAAGTCAAGCAACGTGATAGAATCCAACAGTTAAGGCAAGAATTATCAGATGCTAATGAAGACCTTGAGAGGACAAACAAAGCACTCGACAATCTCAGACGGGTCCAAACAATACAATATAATGGTAAAACATTCAACAGAGAACCGCAACTAAGTGATTTTTACCAACCAAGCAAAGAAATGAAAGAATATCAGTATATCACTATTGGTTCCATTGGTATTGGAACAGGATATGTATTGAGCAGATATGTTTGTATACAAAACTAATGGATGCATTAGAAGCTCTGTGTCATGGGTTTAAATTCGAAGAAATAGTTGAAAATATTGATGATTTACCAGCTATTTATAATAATGGAGAAAATAGTAAAAATGATGAATATGGTAAATATGGTGAAATCTATTGCAGCAAATGGGAAATACAGCTAAAGATAATAGATGGTATTTACATATGCGATGTATGTGGCATAGTTGGTGATAGTGTGATGGTCAGTGAATGGATCGAAAACATATGGTTGCATAGAAAGAAGTCCATATATATCAGAAGTTGAAATATAAGAAGCAAGTTGGACAAATACGTTCATCACAGCCATCTTCGTTATGTTTTTGAAGACGTCCTTAAAGTTGTTGATATAATGACAAAACACGGATTGATAAAGAGAAACATCCAGATATGACTACTACATCAGCTATGGATTGACCAGGCGGAAAACGTAATCTCAAGAGGAATATCAAAACCCAGCAAAATATCTTTACGAAAGCCATCGAGTCAGACTCAGAAGTAAAATCATAGTATTTAATAAAGTTCTAACGTTTCGTTGTATCATCACAACATCATCAGAGAATAATTTACATAACTGCCTAAAGCCTAAGTATATAGTTACATGGTGTAACTTTAGTACGTCCTCTGATTGGTTAATGCATCAATATTATTACACCCCGTAACTATATACTTAGGCTTTAGGCAGTTATGTAAATTATTCTCTGATGATACAACAAAACGTTAGAACTTTATTAAATATTATGATTTTACTTATGTGTCCGACTCGATGGCTTTCGTAAAGATATTTTGCTGGGCTTTGATATTCCTCTTGAGATGACTACTACATAATAAGACTTTCCAGTCGCATCAATGCACTATTAATAAAGAAACCAAAAGACCTGGTACACAGTAATACCAGAAAAATATTCAATGACAGACTTTTCGGTAGAGTTTATCCGCTTCTAGGGTGGGACAAAAACTGCAAGTGCAGGTATCATTTGAAATGGAAAAGAACACTTAAAAAATGATTTTCTGTGTATATGGTATATAGAAAATGGTGTATAGAAATGACTCTTCACATCCTAATACACAAAGAGTGGATGAACTTTATGAAAAAGCGGTGCAAGGAATGAAAGCTCTTGAACGATTTTATATACTCCACGAATATGGATTAAGTGATGATTACAAATATCGTGTCTATGATAATTTGAATAACGATTATATAGAATATATAAACACTTTCAATAAAATGGAAAATAAAAAAGAGGGAGATAGTTCAGATTCATATTACATACCCGCATCGTATTAATCAGAATAATAACCTAAAAATAATTTTCTGTTTATACGAGAGCTAAACAATGGGATAAAAGTGACAAGATGTAGGGTGACAAGGTGTAGGGTGATAGGAAATGGTGATGAAATGAAATGAAGTGAAAAGAGGACCACGTAGAACTAAAACAAAGAAAGGGGTATGGATGAGATGTTTTCGTTGAGAGAGGGTCTAAATTTCGATATAAGTAAGCTCTCTCGTAGGAGGAGTTCAAAGTTGGAGTTTGAACGGCAGGAAGAGATGATAATGAAATCATCAGGAGAGATGTGGTGACAAGATTGATGTGAGTGGGCAAGAACGGGAATTCGTTGCAAGGGAATTCGTTGCAAGCTTCCTTCCCGTCAGAGGCGAAACCCCCATACGCTCTGAGATTCACGTATGAAAATGCCGGCGAGTTTGGCCGAAGTACAACGCTCTGCAGCATTGACACGAGTATTTATAAATAATACGCGACCTCATCAGCTTGGGAATTCGGTCTTTCAAAGAAAAGAAACCTGACAGTCATCTGCCTGACTGGAAGATGAAACGCACGGTAACGTGTGGAAAACCAGAGGAACATAGTTTAGCAATTTGAGTTCGGATTTGTAAAGAGTGTGAGCCTGTGAAAGGGAGAGAAAAGTTGAGAACAGTTTTGTCAGGTGTGTTTGAGTTTCGTGTGGGCAGACTGAACAGTTCATCGCGAAAGACTCTAATGCAGCTGTCAAGGAAAGTGTCAGGATATCCATTGTTGAGTAAAAGTTTTTTGAGGTTAAGTAACTCGGAATGAAAGAGTAGGTAGGAGGAACAGATTTTAAAATAACGATTAACTAGACTATAAACCAGACCACGTTTGTAAGAAATGGGAATAAACTTTCAAAATGCGTGAATAAACCGGTGAAACTGGGCTTGAATAAACCGGTGAAACTTGAAAACCCGTTCGAGCGATCGATCAGGATGTCCAGAAAAGGGAGAGTTGAATTATTCTCTAACTCGGAAGTGAAGGAAATGTTGGGATGTTGTGAGTTTAGGTATTCATGAAAAGGTCGAACGTGGTCAAGAGAACTAAAAATAGCGAAACAATCATCTACATAACGGCGGAAGAAAAGCGGTTTGAACTCTGGTGGACAGTTGGCTATCCAATTACGCTCATGAAAGGATAGGAAAGTATTAGCAAAATATGGACCTAGTGGAGAGCCTATTGCCACACCATCAATCTGTTCGTAAAGACGGTTATTAAATAAGAAAAAACAATTTTTAACTGAAAGGCATAAGAGTTTACGAAATTGCGATGCAGAGAAACCATTGTAAAGTGCGGAATTGTTAAAAGCCTTGTTAACTATGATGTCTATTGTTTCGTCAAGCGGAACGTTAGTGAAAAGCGAATTAACATCGAAGCTAGCCATGAAAACTTTATCTGTATCAAAATTAAAACTACGTAATTCTTCAAGAAAGGAAAAAGTATCGTTTATCATGAAAGGACTCGAAAGAAGGGGAGTAAGGGAAGAAACAAGAAATTTAGATAGGTTGTATGTGTGAGTGCGGATGGCGGAAAGGATAGGTCTGAAAGGCAAATTAATCATGTGCACTTTAGGTAAACCGTACATGATACCTGGTTGAGAGCCAGAGGGAGCTAAATGTTCATAAGTTTCTTTGGATATAACATTATCTTTCTTGAGGTTGCGGAGAAAGCTTCGAAGTTGGTTCTCCTGGTTGATGGTATGTTTGAATAGGTCGGATGACAGCGGTTTGAATTTGGTTGTATCGGACAAAATTTCATGCATCTTGGAGAGATAGTCGTCCTTGTTGACCACAACGATCCCGTTTCCCTTGTCAGATTTCATGATGATAATGTTGTGGTCATCTTTTAGATTCTTGAGAAGCTGATAATCTTCCCTTGTTAACAAGAAATTGGGTGGTGAATAATTTCGGTAGCCTGACAGAGCAATGTCTTTAAGTTTTGTCTTAAAAAAAATCATCGTCAAAACCGGAGTCCTTGCAAATAGTTTCACGTTTGAGCTGTCGGTGTAAATACTCGAAGGGCAGAAGAAAGTCACAATAGTCGAGTTTATTTTGTGGGAGTGAGAAGTTGAGTCCTTTGGTTAAGATATTCTTTTCTTCAGGTGTAAGCACGCGGTTTGAATAATTAAAAATAACGTCATCAGGATTAACAGATCCAGTGGAGGAAGATGAGCAGCAAAGGCGGAGAAACTTTTTTTTTTGGACTTTTTGACGTTTCTCAATTATCTTGGTGTTCTCTTTGTCGGAGACGGATTTTAAATGAATGAGGTCTATAGTTCTTACAAACAATGAGAGGTGAGAATAGGCAGCGGCTGCTTGGGTTGTCAAAACACGTGTTCTTGATCTTTTCTGTGATATTTCTTCGTCCAAAAGTTTCTTTTGACATTGATAGTATGCCGAAGATCTTCTCAGTTTCCTGTTACCAACTTTGAACCACAGAAACTTAGGGATAACATTTCTCTTCTTACAACTCAGTAGAAACAGCAAGTCGAGTTTCGCTTTACCCAGCTTGAGATCAACGCGTTGGAAGTTTCGGAAGGCGGACAGCGAACCTTTGTCATATCGGTCAGTTAAAATCGTGGCTATTGATTTTCCGGGCGGAAAACGTAGACGTAATATAAAAATGAGAGCCCAGCTCATGATTTTTATGTGGAGAGGCATAATGACAGAAATAGAACACAAAGTATTTAAAACAACTTTACTAACGTTTCGTTGCGGACGTGCAACATCTTCAGAGTCTTGTCACCCTACATCTTGTCACTTTTATCCCATTGTTTAGCTCTTTCTGTATATATGGTACATATAAAAAATGTCATCTTCTTGTGGAAATAGTGTATCAGAAAATTACAAACGGTTACATGACTCATCGCACCCAAACGCGGATGAACTGGACAAACTATACAAAAATGTAGAAGTGTGTTATGAAAATTATTGCGACTGTTCAGTGGCATACGCGAAGGGAATTGGTGTGTGTTCTAGTGCGGTCAATAGTTATTTCAAAGCATTGGAAAACTATTACAAAACATATAAGAAAGCCTGTACAAAAGAAGAAGAACCGTCGAAAGATTCTACAGGTACCACAGAAACTTCAGATTCTTCTGATATCATCGGAATCATCAGAGTTACCAAGATCAAACTTGGAGATTACTAGTGATTGCATAGATTCATATTGGGGCGAAATTGGCATATGTAAAGCCTGTAAAGATAGCATTGTCTAATACGATGGCTAAGACTCCGATGACTATTGAGATTAAGACCAATAAATATCACTTAAACATTTTTCTATATAACAATAGTATAATGACTGAAACAAATAATAAACCAAAACGTGGCCCCGGAAGACCAAAAAAATATTTCACAGACGAAGAGAGAAAACAAGCAGACAAACGATATGTTAAGGAATGCATGGAAAGAAACCCTAATTATTGTCACTTTTGTGATCACGCTTATCACATGGCAAGTAAAAGCAAACACTTAAAAAGCAAAAACATATAAGAAACATTGAAAAGAAGACATTATAATGTGGTTAAAATATTTTAGTGCGTTTTTGGCTTAAAAGAATAATTTATATTCTATATAGTATTGTATATAGAAAATTTTATGTCAAGTAAGATAGACTTTATAAGAAGACAGATTCCTGATTTTCAATCTCAACTCAACGCTGAAATATCTAAAACCATTGAAAAACGTACAGGACTCAAAAGGAAGACCATCAAAAGGAAGGTCATTAAAAGGATTTCTGTCAAAAGACCTAAAGTGATCAGTGTGGTCAAGAAACCCATCAAAAAGCTAATCGCAAAAAGAACAGGTTTTAAAAGAAAGGTCATCAACAAACCTAAAATACATGAAGACCCTATAATAGAGAAAAAAAATAGATGATATGTTATGGTCTCAATCACGAAAAGCGTTAAAAAATTACACAAAATCATTCGAAATCGCAATCATCAATAAAAATGACCCATTAATACAACTAAATAGCATTATGTATACTGTTGAACACATTTTAAATAAACAACTGGATGAAATGAAAGGAATCAAACACATTGAATCATTAAAAGTAACATTCAAAAAGACCATTGTCAGCAATAATGAGTCTAAAACAACATTAAAAACAGCCCATTTCAACAGTAAAGTAAAAACAATAATAAGCAAAAATAAAATAAATGAAAGTATAAAAACATCGAAACAAGAGATATTAAATATAATTGATGTTTGGTTATCAGAATATTCTGGATGGACCGTTGAATCAATTGATAAGCATTACATAAACATTGTAAAATACAAGCCTTTAAATAGATCATTATATATAAAACTACCACCAGAGCTTAGAAACACTTCCAATTGACATTATTGTTAATAAAGCTTTTGAGAATGCCACTCTTTACCATGGCTTTTCCGTTTGTCAACTACGTAAATTGTTATGTTTAGGTGTTAAGAATAGTCATTTTTTATTTAACAACTCACTCTACGAACAAGTCGATGGTGTGGCCATGGGCTCCCCGCTTGGTCCTTTATTTGCTAATATCTTCTTGGCTTTCCACGACATGACCAGAAATGCAGGCCTGTAAGCGGTGCGGTGTGTGGGCTCATGTGGTTCAGTGATTAACGGACTATAATATTTTGAGCGAAAATCAATTTGGCTTTCGAAAATTCCACTCAACAGCTTCGGCTCTATTGGATTGTACGAACAACTGGTATATGAATATTGATAAAAGGCTCTTTAACCTGGTGGTCTTTATCGATTTAAAAAAAGCATTCGATACTGTAGACCATCAAATTTTACTTAGTAAAATGAAGGCATATGGAATAAAAGGAAGTGCTTTAGCTCTCTTAAAATCTTATCTCTGGGACCGCAGCCAAGTTTGCCAGGTTAATGGGTGTCTCTCATCCCAAAGAAAGATAAAGTGTGGCGTACCTCAAGGATCTATTCTGGGACCTTTACTCTTTTTGTTATATATCAATGATTTGCCTCATTGTCTTAAAAATTCAAAACCCTGCTTGTTTGCGGATGACACTAATTTGACGACAAGCGGGGAAACAATTGCAGATGTAGAGATCGTAATGAACTCTGACTTAGACACCCTCAAAAAATGGTTAGTCGTCAACAAACTTAGCCTGAATGTGGCAAAGACTGAATTTATGATCATTGGATCTAAGCCAATGATGAAGAGTATATCAAATTCACTACCCAATATTAAAATTGATTACCAATCAATCAGTCAAGTTAATGAATGTAAAACTCTTGGGGTAATAATTGATCAGCACTTGTCTTGGAAAAACAACACTAACTATATTTGTAAAAAAATAACTTCAGGAATATCAGCCCTTAGATGCTTAAAAGATTTCGTTGACAAAGATTCACCATTATCCGTGTACAATTCGACTGTTCGTCCGTACTTTGACTACTGTTGTGAAGTATGGGATGGTTTTGGTGAAACCCAATCAAAGAGGCTTCAAAAATTGCAAAACAGATCTGCCCGAATAATTACAAATATGAGTAATGATGTAGATCACTCGATTGCTCTGCACGCATTAAATTGGGAACCTTTGAAAGTTCAAAGGAAAAGGGCAAAGTCAAAAATGACGTTTAAAATATTGAACAACATGGGTCCGAAATGCCTCTCAAACCTCTTTACCTTTAGAAGCGATGTTTCAGATTATGACCTACGTGATACGTCGCTTAAACTTTCTTTACCAAAACCGCGTACAAACAGCATGAAAAAAAGCTTTTTGTTTGACGGAGCTAAACTATGGAATAGTTTACCTGAGCAAATAAGAAGGTGCACTTCTTTCACGAGGTTTGAAACTAAAATCGCTGCTCACAGTATCGCCTACAGCACTTAACATTTAATTCTGTAAATATACTTTTAATTCTGAATCTATCTTTTCATTACCAAGTCCTAGCTTCCATTGTAAATACCTTAGCTATTAGGGTAGACCTTAACTAACGAATCTCTTGTAATTTGTACACATTTTTTTTTTTTTTTAATTTTCTCACGCCCTTCGTGGAAACCAGCATATGTTGTCGAGGCTAGCGTGAATAAATAAAGTTATCATCATTCAGCGCATTATACAGATCAGTGTGGTTCAATTCGGGAAAGACAACATGGCGGTTCGTTTTTACCAACAATTGCACAATTTAAGCACAGCTGATTTTTTTCTTGAAATTTTCCCGATATATAACCAAGCACAATTATAAATATAGTAGACCTCACAGTGGCAGAATCTAGATAGATGTTCAATTTCGAATACTTATACAATATTTTCAAATGTTAAATATATTGGAATTCAAGTTGCGAAGTTAAATTTCCCGCGAAATTGCACAATTTAAAAGCCCAAAGCTCATAATATCAGCGGTCAACACCATGGTAACATAACAACAGCTAAAGGAAAATAATGGCGAACAAGAAAACAAACTTTTGGTACGAAATTTTGATGTTTTTCTGCGAAGTACGATGTCTTTCTCCCTTCAAAATGGACAAAGACCACTCTGCGAAATTGGTGAACTTCATCACGTTGGGGAACACATTAGTATATGTTTTTAAGCTTCTCAAACGTGATGTAAATAAAGATAGAGTCTGTACGAGCCAGCTTTGATATGGACATCTGCCGATGCCTGCCAACAACCAGCAGAAATTGGAACTGTAAGGTACCTAATATGTCAGGATCGCACACTTTCTCATACGATGACTATGGTAAAAATATTGTTTCTCGGGAACATAGTTAGACAGCTCGAATTGTCCCCAAATTTTCAATGGTAAAAGTTCGATAAAATTTGTTATGTTTTGGATATGGACATTCACGATTTCTCAATTGTGGGTTATGTAGAATGCAAATTTTAATGATTTCCCACTCTTATCTTAGAGTAAGACTCCATATTGGATTCCTAAATTAAATCTAAATCGCGCATGCTTGGCAGTCATGTTGGCCTGTATTTCTGGCCATGACGTAGTTGGCTAACCAACTGTCCTCTAGAATTTAAACCTCTTTTCTTTCGTCGTTATATTGATGATTGTTTTGTTATTTTTTGCTCTCGTAATCATGTTCGTCCTTTTCTAGATTATCTCAACTCACAGCATCCGAATATTACGTTTACTAGTGAGTTAGAAATTGATTCTACACTTCCTTTTTTGGACACTTTGATCGATCGTTCTGATGGTTTTTTCCACTTCGGTTTATCGGAAACCTAATTTTTTCCGGTTTGTTCACAAGTTTTGATAGTTTTATTCCGTTATCGTATAAGCGTGGTCTCGTCTATACTCTACTTGATCGCTACTTCAAAATATGCTCTTCCTTTCACCACTTTCACGCTGAAGTTCTTAAACTTAAGGAATTCTTGCTCAGGAATGGTTATCCTGAGATTTTTCTCGATCGCTGCATCCATCTTTTTCTTGATCGTCTGTTTTGTCCCCCCACAAAAGATTCTGATTCTCCTCCGAAAAATATCATCTATTTTAAGCTTCCTTTCACAGGATCACATGCATTACAGATCCGAACACAGGTCTCTAAACTATGTTCATCTGCTTTCCCACAAGTTACTTTGCGTTTTATTTTTCAGTCTGGAAGACGGTTGTCTGGTTTCTTCCCTTTCAAGGACCGGACCCCGATGTTAATGAGATCGCGTGTTGTCT
Source organism: Heliopora coerulea (assembly GCA_030142905.1). Lineage (NCBI taxonomy): Eukaryota > Metazoa > Cnidaria > Anthozoa > Scleralcyonacea > Helioporidae > Heliopora > Heliopora coerulea. The sequence continues at coordinate 181,026 of JASJOG010000413.1, read as the reverse complement.
ACAAATATACGTGTCAATGCTGTGGAGCGTTGTATTTGGGCCAAACAAGGGGCCACTTACACACGCGTATCTCAGAACACATGGGGGTTTTGCCTTTGACGGGTAAGAAACGAGCAACCACTTCATTTTCTACTTCCAGTATCCAGGCCCATACTCGCCAGACTAATCACGCCATTTCTCCCAACGATTTTTCCATTATTTCTTCCTGCAGGTCTTCCTCTAACTTTGAACTCCTCATTCGTGAGAGTTTACTTATTTCCAAATACAAACCGTCTCTCAACGAAAATATCTCTTCCACACCACTTTCTCTATTCTAATGCTTTCTTCTTCCGTATGCATGTCACTTCCTGTCATGTCTCCCAGTTTTCTATTGGTTAGCCGTCTAATTATTCCAATATGTAATTACAGATTCATATATATAGTTTTTTCTCATCCCTGTAAACCTACACTCTGAAGATGTTGCACGCGGCAACGAAACGTCAGTAAACATGTTATAAAACTTTTTGACTTGCCTATTTCATTATGGCGATACACTTTAGAATTCTGAGCTGGGCTCTGATCTTTTTATTACGATTACGCTTTCCGCCCGGAAAATCAATAGCCAAGATTATTACCGTTCAATGACATTCATTTGGAACCCGGCGAGCGCCCGGAAAACCTTTACCAACGTCTCGTCGGATTTATCGACGATAACTTACTTAAAGCTAATAGTAATATCCAACACTATGGCGAAAACGTCACAACAGACCAAGAAGTCACACCCTCCATCGACAACATGATTGTTTTGACGTGGCTACGGCTAATTCATACAGACTTGCCCGCCTTGGTAAAACAACGTTTCGGTACAGAGCTGAGATCACAAACACTAGCAACCCTGAAGCCCGAAATTTCTCAAGCCTTAGACACCCTGCTCGACGAAATCAACTCCACAAATGAGACGAAAGTACTACGTACAGCCTTTAGACGCTCCTCACACATCTGAGATCATCTTATCGATCAACAGAAAACTATGAACACGAAAAGAATCACCACCAAGACCTGCCCACTATGTAAACAAGCGAACAGACCGAAATTCCAACACTACCAGACCAAGTGTCCGTACCCTCCTACCGAAGATCAACAATACTTAACGCGTACACTACAAGCCCTCGGTGAATACGGTGACACGACGGATGAATCCGACCAAGAGCAAGAGCGCGACGACGTTCCAAGTTGCCATATTTGCCGTGTTAAGTCGACAACTTGCCGTGTCAGCACCAAACGGTCTCCCCACTTAAAAGTCTTCCACCAACATCATGCAATATACCTCACCTTCGACACCGGAGCTGAGACAAATATGATCAAGACCTCCGTCGCCAACCAAGTCGGCGCCACCATACAAAAGACCAAACAGACCGCCTTTCAAGCTGACGGCACCACTCCCCTAACCTATGTGGGTGAAGTCCATCTCACCCTATCACGCAGCCATCTAAAACTCCAACTAGATGCCCTAGTGGTTGACGACTTGGATGTTGACGTGTTGGCGGGAACCCCATTTATGATCACAAATGACATCTCCGTGAGACCTTCCCGACAACGGATAACAATTATGGGTTCAAAAGTCATCTACTATGGTAGCAAATCACCCGAATCAACAGAAAATCACATTAGACGCACTCAAGCCTTTGTCATTCGAGCTCGGTCATCTCCAACAGTGGTTTGACCGGGCGACTACTTGGAATTAGACATCCCCGCCGACATCAACCCTGATACCATCCTCGCAATCGAACCCCGCTCCGACTATTCCAAAGCAGTCCGCGATTGGCCTCCTCCACACATCCTAGAAGCCGTTGCAGGAAAGGTCCGTGTATACAACGATACTAACGAGCCTAAGAGCATTGCCCGTCATGAACATTTTTGCCAGGTTCGTCGAACCCACAACCCAACCCCCAAGGAGACACACCCACCACCCAATGACCGTATTTTGCCTCCACCCACACCGAAGACATTATCCGAACACTCCTCTGCCGTGAAACTGGATCCCGATAACATCTTACCCGACAACACTCGCACACGATTCCGAGAGCTACTCTAAACTTTCGACGATGTCTTCGACCCAGCCATTACTGGCTATAATGGTGCTGTAGGTCCATTTGAAGTTGTGGTAAACATAGGCCCAGTACAACCACCACAACGCAAAGGCAGACTCCCACAGTATTCACACAACAAATTAGTCGAATTACAACAAAAATTCGACGAGCTCGAACGTCAGGGGGTATTCCAACGTCCTGAGAATATTGGTATCACTGTAGAGTACCTTAATCCGTCATTCCTTGTTACCAAGCCATCCGGAGGACACCGCCTGGTCACAGCATTCGCCGACGTGGGCCGATATGCCAAGCCCCAACCGTCTTTAATGCCAAATGTTGATTCAACTTTGCGTTCTATCGCCAAATGGAAATACCGCATCGTCACTGACTTGACTAGCGAATTCTATCAGATCCCACTTTCCAAAAGCTCCATGAAATACTGTGGCGTCGCAACACCATTTCGAGGCGTCCTAGCTTACACACGCTGCGCCATGGGTATGCCCGGATCAGAAACTGCACTTGAAGAACTTATGTGTCGCGTACTAGGAGATTGCATAGAAGATGGCATTGGTGGAGCTGACTCACCAGAAGACCTCCTCCACAACTGGCAACGCATCCTACAAGCACTTCAGAAGTGTAATCTTCATCTTCCTCCTTGCAAGACCATCATCTGCCCCCGTACCACCACCATACTAGGATGGGTATGGACACAGGGCCGTCTGTCAGCCAGCCCTCACCGTATCGCAACACTCTCCTCTTGCCCATTTCCCGACACTGTACGCGGACTACGTTCATTCATCGGAGCCTATAAAGTCCTCGGACGTGTTCTCCCAAAGTGTTCACAAATCATAGCCCCATTAGAGAACGCTATTGCAGGCCAACAATCAAGAGAATCCATACAGTGGACTGACTCATTGCGTGAGTTTTTTCATTCCGCTCAAGCAGTCCTCGAACACACAAGACCATCACACTACCACGACCATCCGATCAATTGTGGATCGTCACTGACGGTTCGGTCACCAAACGGGGAATCGGAGCTACCTTGTACATCACCCGAGACCAGAAACTCCACCTAGCTGGCTTCTTCAGTGCAAAACGCAGAAAACATCAAGTGACCTGGCTACCATGCGAAGTTGAAGCTCTAAGCATCGCCACCGCAGTGAAACATTTCAACCCATTCATTATCCAGTCAACTCGACAAGCATGTGTACTCACCGACAGCAAACCGTGTGTTCAAGCCATCGATAAACTGTGCCGCGGAGAATTCTCCGCAAGTCCTCGCGTCACGTCATTCTTATCGACCATCAGCAGATACCAGGTCAATGTGCGACACCTAGCGGGTTCCGCGAATGTTCCCTCGGACTTTTCTAACCTTAACGCACCTGAATGCAACGAGCCAAGATGCCAAATTTGCAGCTTTGTTGCCCTCATGGAAGACTCCGTAGTACGTTCCACATCTGTACAAGATATCCGTTGCCTATCCCGTCTTCCATTTACAACTAGATCAGCTTGGGCTCAAATTCAGTCACAATGCCCCGACCTTCGTCGAACACATGCCCATCTCAAGCAAGGCACACGTCCATGCAAAAAACTTACTAACATTAAAGATGTGAAAAGATACCTTAACGTAACCTCTATCGCCAAAGACGGACTATTGGTTGTCCACCGCACTGATCCCCTATCACCATCAACAGACTTGATCATTGTTCCTCGCTCTGTCCTCGATGGACTCGTGACAGTCCTTCACATCAAACTCGATCATCCATCCAAGCATCAACTGGACCTCGTCATGAAACGCCATTTCTACGCTCTCGATATGTTGAAAATGATCGACCGCGTAAGTGAAACTTGCCATACTTGTGCATCATTACGCAAACTTCCAGAACCACTCATGCAACAAAACACTGAAGACTCTCCTGAAGCAGTTGGCGTCTCCTTCGCGGCTGATGTTCTCAAACAATGCAAACAATCCATTCTGGTTCTTCGCGAAACAACGACCTCCTTCACATCGGCATCCATCATCCCCGATGAAAAAAGCGCCACTCTCCATGACAACCTGGCCAGTTTATGTGTTGCACTTCACCCACTAGATGGTACGCCTGCTGTCGTCAGAGTTGATTTCGCCCCAGGCTTTATAGCCTTGAAACACGACGACACACTAAAACAACTTGGCATAACACTTGATATCGGTCGAGTTAAAAACATCAACAAGAATCCTGTCGCTGAAAAAGCTATTGCCGAGATCGAGGAGGATTTCCTTCGTCAAGTTCCCAACGGCGGTCCTGTTACAAACCTAAGCCTCAGGATTGCCATTGCCAGGTTTAATTCACGCCTTCGTAGACATGGCATTTCTGTGCACGAGCGGTGGACCCAAAGGAACCAATTCACCCACGACCAACTCCCGATATCCGACAGGAATGTTATTATCAACCAACATAAACAACGTCAAAAGAATCACCCCTACAGTGAAAGATCAAAGAACTGGAAGAGAAATGCTACGAACCCACCGAATATAAACGTTGGCGATCTTGTATACTTGCACTCCGACCGCGACAAAACAGATACCCGCAGCAGATACTTGGTGGTATCTATCGATAGCCCATGGTGCTACATTAAAACGTTCGCTGGAAACCAGCTACGAGCCTCATCGTATAAAGTAAAATTATGCGAATGCCATTTGGTCCCCAACCAAGTATCCGAATTTCCACCCATTCACACCCATGATTCCGACAGTGATGACGATGATGAAACCAACAGTCCGCCACCTCAACCAACCACTACACCGCCAATGTTGACGCTCCCTGCAAGCTCCAATAACCTTCCTCTACCTCAAAAAGCCCCCGAGAAAACTCTCGTAGAAAGTTTTTCCACCCCCGAGAAAACTCTCCACCCGTCACCCCTGACACGAATATCACTACACGAACTCAACGTAACCGACGTCCACCCAAGTACTTTGAGTACGAATCCTCATAGAAACAAGCCGTAGACTTAGTTTGTTCGTTCCTATTGTTGGTATATTGATCCCACCTACTACGAGACTGAAGAAAAAAAAAGGAAGAAAGAAACCACGCCATACGTGGTATTGTTAGTGACTGACGTGTCCTGTGGCGTGTCTTCGGACACACCTACGGTTAACGTTTTGACTTCCTGTTGCGCTCTTTGTTAATAATTGTAGTTCGCGCTTTTTCTGTCAAGTCGTAATTATTCCTCATGTCTATCGAGTTTGTAAGAGATTCTTGTGTATTTGTTTCTCTCTTTGTTTCTTAAGTAACCTTTATTATTAGCCGACTTTCTGTGTTGTGTTTTGCCTAAGTCCTGATTCATTTGTAGCAGATAAAAGCCCAGGATGTATTAAACAGCAAATTTCCGGCTAATGCTGTATATGTGTACGAACACTTGAATCTAAATATGTGGAAATCGAACTTGGCTGTTTATTCGAAGAGTTCTAAAATGAAACCTCATAGTAAGGTTTTTGTGGTTGTATTTCATTGAGATATTCTTGTATATGGCTTGCCTTCATTGTCTTAAAGTTAATATGTTGATTTGGATCCTAGATTTTACTGCTAGCGCCAAGTCAGTGGCACATTGATAAAAACCTTTCCTTAACAATCTTCGCCTTTGTACCTCAGTAGTTTGAACACATCACTGTTTCTCAGGTGATAGATGGGTTGACACATGCAATCTTTTCTTGATTTTGGTTTTGCTGACTTTCCCGAGGTCGCTTTTTGGCGGGTTGATCAAGCGGCATTTTGGGTGGTTTTCGAAGTCTTCTTTATGGTCTTTTAGGGTAATGAAAGACTGGGTTTGTGCCATCGGTTCTATGCGTTTTTTTATCCTTAGCTCGTTTGCTATGGTTTTCAATTCTCCTTTGATGCTGTCAACTGTTCCGTCCTGTGCCAATTTATATGTCTTTGTAATGTTTTCTGTTAACAGTTTATTATACGTGCTTGCGTCGGTTTCGTAAACAAAATTAACTTGGAATTAAGAAACCAAACCTATACAAACCAATGGCGTAACTCCGACGAAACTATTGCTTGGTTCAAGTCTATCAGCGACAAGGACAGGCACACTTTCCTATCATTTGACAGTATAGATTTTTATCCGTCAATCTCTGAAGACCTGCTTGACAAAGCTATCTCCTGGGCTAAACGATTCACAACTATCTCGGACACTGACATAAGAGTGATCAAACACGCTAGAAAATCACTGCTTTTTAACAACGGCCAAGCGTGGACGAAAAGAAACAGCACGACATTCGATGTTACAATGGGCAGCTTTGACGGGGCTGAAATCTGCGAGCTTGTCGGACTTTTCATTTTGGATTCACTAAAAGCGCGCTTCGGAGACAATATTGGTCTATATCGTGATGACGGTTTGTGTGCCATCAAGACATCATCGGGGAGATTGGCCGACAGGGCAAGAAAAGACCTAATTAGCACCTTCGCTAATCACGGGCTAAAAATCACAGCACTAACTAACCAGAAAAAGGTCAACTACCTTGACATAACCTTCGACTTGACAAACGGAACGTACAAACCATACCGAAAACCAAATGACGAACCACTCTACATCAACCGATCCTCCAACCACCCGCCATCAATTCTACGACAACTACCTTCATCAATAAACAAACGAATTAATAAACTTTCGTGCAACGAAGCAACATTCAACGATGCCGCCCCTTTATACAACGACGCTTTAAAACGTAGCAACTTCGTCAACACAGATTTAACGTACGAACCAAACCGCGATAACAACAACAGCTCAACCAGACCCACAAGACAACGAAACGTAATATGGCACAACCCACCCTTCAGCAAAAACGTTAGAACAAGCATAGGACGAGACTTCTTACAGCTTATCGACAAACACTTCCCACCCTCACACAAATTACACCAAATTTTCAACCGCCACACAGTACGAGTAAGCTACAGCTGCATGGACAACATGAAAACACTTATACAGAAGCACAATAAACACATCCTAACACAAAACGTAAAACGAAACCAGACAACGATGAACAAACAAACCACGTGCAACTGCAAAAACCGAGACACATGCCCACTGGCTGGAAAGTGCTTGATGAAAAGCGTAGTCTACCGAGCTGATGTGACGGCGACCGACAACAAAGAAAAAAAGAGTTACATTGGAGTAACAGCTAATGAATTCAAACAACGATACAGAAACCACTTGAAATCTTTCCAACACACCAAATATGCAAATGACACTGAGCTGTCCAAGCATATCTGGAAGCTAAAGGAAAGCAACCGGATGTTCAACATTAGCTGGTCGATCGTCAAACAAATCGCGGCATATAAGACGGGATCTAAACGATGCAATTTGTGCCTCGAAGAAAAGCTCTTATTGACGAAAGGAAAACATAACAACTTATTAAACAGACGAACCGAACTTTTCTCAAGGTGTCGCCATGTAACGAAACACCTAATTAATTAACGTCACAACCCATGTAAATAAGAATAGTTGAACCGAATCTGTCAGTTGCCTGATGATCGCGTACCGCGTGAAACTCTGAGTAGCGACAGCATTTTACTGTAAAATAAATAATATATATATATATATATATATATATATATATACATATATAATGTACTGGTTTTTATGATTATCTAGTAGATTTACTGTTTGTCATTACACTGTGTTTCATGCTAGGCAGCAATTATCAGATGACTAAGAGATTTCAACTCTTTCAACTTTCATTTCCAACTTATGAGTTCTTAATGAGTTTTATATATATATACACATGAATTAACTAGGAATTACGTCAATGATTGCAAAGAAAGTGTGTCTGATAGCAATATTTACAGAGAAACAATCAACAAGATGGAGATCATACAACGGTAAAAAATAGTGGTAACTAATTAAAAAGTGAAAGCTTGCTTCCATTGAGGCCTCAGTTCAGTTCAGGTTTGTTGAACATAATATCTAGTAACTCGAGACTTAATAGCTGATTCGTGTTGTTAAACTTACTGGAGCAAAGAATTCTAAAGTTGTCAATGTTTTCAATGTCATGGTCAATGTCGTTGAGTCTGTCAAATTGGCATCTTAAGTCAGAGAGGAACTGTGTATGTTCACACTCCAAAATGTGTTGGGCAACAACGCTTGCTTTGTGTGGTGCACTATGTTCTAAGAGTCGTTGTCTAAGGCAGCGATCGGTTTTGCCAATATATTTTTTATTACAACCGGGAATGGAAATTTGGTGACTATAATGTTGCTTTTAGACAGTTCCGGAATTAGGTTGTAGTGATCAGTGACAACTGACGTGATAACTCTGATCCATTATGAATACTTTGTTTATCCGAGGATGGATGGAGAGTAACATTTTCGCAGTCCAGTGGACGGTCAGTGAGTATCACGTATAACTGGAGATCTATCTTCTGCTCACTGGCTGGGGAGTCTATTTGCAACAGACGAAGACAGAAGCCTAGAAAGAATTCTAACCTTAATCCTGATATAAACCCTTACCCTAATCTTTATCCTGATATATCCTTCCCCGCCCGAGGCAACTCATTTCTCCACTTACTGGCTGAAGCCAAACGTGGCAAACATGGAGACAGATTTTTTACTTCAGTTTTAATCTCCAACACGATCTTTCCACTGAATCACACTAAAAAATTCGACCAACTCACAACTAAATGAGAAACCGACCGATGAGTTTCGGCAGGCTGAAACTGATGTTCACCATATTTGGCTCCATTATTTTTTAAAAGTTTAGGGTTAGAGTTAGGGTTAGGTTAGAGTTTCAGGTAGGATTATATGGTTCGCTGACTTAACCTGTGGACCAGTTTCACAATGATGGAAGAACGATTAAGTAGTTTTGCTATGCTGTTTTGATATATCGTGGATCAAAGTACATTTCTGAAAACATTTATGGTAAGAAAAGAAACTGGCGTACATGACAAGTAACTATACCGGTCCGCCGCTCTACCTGTCGAGCTATAGGGTCAACAGGGATTACAGGCGAGATTTTATCCAACTTAAATGCATGAGATATTCTCACGACAACTTGACGCTTATCCATGAGAAGATGTGCAGTGTTTCAATTCTATTCCAGAATCATCCTCAGAGATACATACACGAACAGAAATCTTTTCATAATTATCTGATACAGCAGAAGTCAGCTGAAAAAAGTTGACTCTAGCGGAATTTGAACTCGCACCTTCGGGATACTGATAAGTAACTACTATCCATTAATTGTTTACTTCCTTTGTCCCTTTGATCAAAAACCTCAGCTACGACCTCCATAGATATTATTTGACTGTATATTCCTACCCTTCAATGATGTGTTTGTTAAAAAAGCCACTTCACTTAATAAAAGCGATGCACTTTTCAGCCTTTAAGAAACGGTCTGTTGGGTACGTACCACTTGATTTCTAGAACCAAAACACCATGAGTTACGACTTACAAATTTCTACAGTTTAATAAACAAATATGATTGTCTGTCCTTTCAGTCAGACACAGCAAGTTGAGTAATATGAGCACTACTTTTAATTCTCGGTTATATGCATCTTCGAAAAATGAAGTGGATACTAAGGGTGCCACATTCACCCTACGGCACTCATCCCCTGACGATCGTTTAAGAAGAACCGTTCTGGAGATATGTTCTTGCTGAAGATTTAACTGATACAGACCCCTGCTGAAAATTTCTTTTCCAATTTGTACTCTTGAAAACAGCTACCAAAGTAAGCCTGTAGTTTCGAAGACGCCATGCGTAAACAAACGGATTGACAATAAAGTTCAGTGAAGCGATAGGCAGAAAATAATAGGGAAATCTACTAATCAAAATAGAGTTTTCTATTTTTCTCAGCCGTCCCAAGTACTCTAGCTGCTTCGAGATGAAATAGGGAAAGGCCGTCAATATCAAGATAACATTAAGAATTATCACGGTTTTAGCGATATGTTTGTACTTCGTGCTCCTGTAGTCGTTCCTAAAGCTTTTTTGATTTTTCACGATTTCTAAAATTACCAGGACTTTAAAAGACATCAGAATCACGACAGAAAGCTCCAGTATTCCTATCCAAGCTATATAAAGCTTAATGGCATACGGGCGACGGGCATAGTAGGGAATTGAACCCAATAAAAGTGCCGCGCACCAGGAAAATGTGTAAGTAGCGATGACGTTTCTTCTGGTCAACATGAGCTTGCGATGTAAAGGATATTTCGTTATGACATACATTTCCACTGTGAGAAAAGTCAGCATAAAGAAAGAAGCAGAATATCCGGTGTTTTGAACGAAATTGGCCCAAATCATTCCATCGTAAACATCCAGTAGAGTTAGTCTACAAAACATAATGCTGCCCACACTTGTTAACAGATCTGCAAACGCCAAGTTAATTATAGTCGCCCATGGCCCTTTTCGTAGAATTTTTAAGGGATCTAAAATAGTCACAATGACGAGTAGTGTGTTGGATATGACCCCAATGATTGATACAGCCAACGTTATGTGGAACTGAATGGTTGGATAATCCTTCCTAGGATTTTTCTCATTTAACGCATCCGATAAATTGGTGCAGTTCAAATGCTAATAAACAGAAAAAAACAGAAAAATTGAAAAAATTACTTATAAAAAGAAGATCAATGAGGGAATAGTCTTTCCTAATTTTGTTATTCCTTTTTTTCCCTTCATTTATTTTTTTACTAGCATTATGTCGAACGTTTAGTCTATGCTTACGCTGGACCAAATTTCTTCCGATTCATAGGCAATCCAGAGAATTTTCCTAAGGATTCAAAGTACCCGTTTACACTTAAGTGACAAATCAGGAATAGAAATATCTTCGGTTTGCGCACGAAACCTGACAAACGTGAATCCAGAAAAGAACCTGAATACTTTGAATTAGAAGAGCTAAGAGAGCAGAGAAATTTTTCTTGTTTTCGTATATATCTTCATAACTAGCCAGTGACAGAAAATTTTTTTTAATCAGAGGCTGAAATAAGCAAGGAATGAAAAGAAATTCTTGTTGTCCCAGGGTAACATTCAATGAAATAATTTGTCAGGTTTTACGTTCATTCTTATATAAGAAAACACTATGGCGTTTAACATGAGCCAGATGCAACTAAAACGGCTAACAAATTCGAATACATTTTTTGCGTGAATCCGAATACTTTTTGAATCCCAAGACTTTGGCTTTAACTAGCCTTAGATAAGAAAGCAATGTCTGTGTTCACCTGAGCATGCAACTAGCCCAGATTTTTTTTTTTTTTTTTTTTTTTTTTTCTTTTTGAGGAATACTGTGTAAACGACGAACGAATCCGAATACAGCTTTGTGTGAATTCGAATATTCTTTGAAATCCGAAGACTTCTGCTGTTGTGCAAATGTAGACTTATAAGCCCAAGTTTAGGTCTAACATGAGAACGAAAGATGCGTCTACTCATTCAATCTTGTGTTTGATATGCTGAAACGTATGAATACTGAAACGTATGGATCTTCTGACAAGCATGGTTCATTGACTTTCAACTCTGGCTACAAGGCGTCTATGACGTAATGGCTAAGATATCGAAAATGGGGTCCAAATGAGTGGGTTCAGGACCACACACTTTAAAGAAAAGTTGGAATTTGAAGGTTTAAGATGCCATGTCGTTTTTAGCGAGAAATTGGATTCAACAACTGGAAAGTATAACGGCATAATATGACATGTGGATAGTTCATTATTTTTCTTCGTTAAATCAATAACAGATATACTATGGTTTGGATGAAATACAGTTGTTATTTTCCATATATATATATAATAAATGTCTTAGCACCAGTAACAAAGTAAATACTTGGATTTTTCAACCAGTAATTACTGCAAAATGAAAAGAAAACACTTTATTCTATATCATTTACAGGAAATAAAGAATTTGTTTTTACTTGCACTACGTTCTCAGAGGTGCCTCTTCTTCTCCCCTCTGATGCCGTGCCTGTCACGACTAAAATCTTGTCAAAACTTACACGATAACAACGTCAACACACCTCCTCAGTAACCCCATCTCAGGCACAAATTGTCTTTATTTATATTGAACAATCGAATTGAGGCCGATCAGTCAGAGTTCTGTCTAGTTTAGTCGACTATTTTTATTATAGTTGTGAGTTTATGACAAAAAGAGGATAACGTGGACTCGGTTTCGAGTCAAGTGGATTCTTGTCAATGTGTGGATTTAACACGTGACTTAGTTGTTGAGACCCAAAACGACTTCACGACTTCGTCTGCTTGTTTGTCCACATCTCGCTTCGAGAGTGGGTACAAATAGGAACTCTTTGCTCGACAAACATATTATCCACATGAATTTGCAGCTTCCTTTGCAGTAAGAATCGTCATTGAAAACCGGTCTGTGTGACACCACCTTGAAATTTGAGCAAGCTAAATCCACAAGATCTATCATCATCTACCTTTGGGAAAATCTAATAAGCATAAATACTCAGAAAAAATGGGGACTATTTACCCATCCAAAACAAAAGTGGCGAAAGACGGCTTACTTCGCGAAAAGCAAGATTGTTTCTGAATTTTGTCCGGAACATTTTCGCCACATTCGATTCAGTATATTGTTTCGCGATTTACATCTACGACTTTTTCTTTGGTCTCATGAGCTTTCAGCTGGAACTGTTGATGGATCTATACAATTTAGACAATGAAAAGTCGATTTCCGCTACAAAATTCGCCTAGTGGAAAAAGGGATTTTATGTTTATGCTTACAACAACTTCGCGTGAGACCATCCCATACGTTACCAGATTCTCAGTACTGGCTTAATGGGTCGACATAAACCTGCAAACTGAATAACTTGATGCTCAATACGAATGAGAAGAATTAAGAGACGGACTACTTACTTTAGTGTCATTATTTGTGCAAGTGGAATTGGCAAAATCTCTTGGATAAATTGGACACATAACTGACAAAATTACAACGATTAGAAGCTCGAGTCGATACAGATGCTTGTTAAATGTCATTGTAAATCACAGCTTGATCTCTCCTCTTCTTGGATACTCCCTTAGACTAACGCGTGATGGCTGTATGCTCTTATATATAAATACATATAATAGGATATGAATTTGTCAGGTTCAGAGACTAAGGAGGTGATTTTAATCAAACATTAATAATGTTCATTCATTAAAGATTAGCAAATCACGTTCAGATTAAGATACTAACCCACTACACGTGGCATTTACATTGCGGCATTTACACGTCACTTGAAGACAAACAGGAAGCTTTGGACTGTTAAGCAATGTTCTCTGTCTCGATCGCATGTATCAAAACATGCCGGTTATAAACTGAAGGAACAAAATCAAAATCTTCCAGACTTTATACTTCCAGGCATATCAATTTTTTGTTCTTCTTGCAGCCAATTCGGTGTGCAACAAAGGATTTTCTGCAGGTGTTTTATATAGAGGGTGGTTTGAATAAATAGAAATGTGATCCTTATCTAAATCTACATTTTCCCAGAGTTTGATAAATAATTAATCAAACTCATTGAGGTATTCATGTACTTTCCACCGAAATTTCGCCATTTCTACAAGTTTATTGACAAGTTAAACGCTTCTTTAGAAACTGAGCCAACGATGATATAAGTCGGTTGTATACCTTGACCTCGTTGTTTAAGTGATATATCAAACTTCGGGCTTCGCCTTCAGATTCATATATCGCTTAAACAGCTTGGTCACGGCATATAACCTTTATTTAGTTCTGCGCAAAATTAGGGTTGTGGAGGAAAATTCTTTTAACCCTTCTACCACGATATATCTAGGGCATTTCCGCTTAAGGAAAAAAATCGTCTGACGTTTGCCAAAGATGTTAACAGTTTGCCAAATCTTAATGTCGCCATCATAAGTCTTATTATTACCAGGCTTTTATTAGAAGTACCCACGAAAAAAACAGATTTTAATTATCAAGCGTTAACATGGATTTAAACGTATTCTGCATAAGTAACAATAAAAATGCCTGCGGTTATTTACTAAATAAAGATCTAAAGATATGTATTTGGTTTCTCTGAAGACATCAAATCTAAGGTTAGATTTTAACGTAGTAAATATACATATTAACTAAAAACATAAAAACTAACTTAATGCTTATTTATTGAGTGTACCAATGGACGGATTTTAAAACAGTCAGTTGTACATTTAAAACCATTATATTTACAGCCGTCATATCAAGTTCCTGGTTGCCGAACACCACTCTGTCTGTCAAGCTTTTCTACGACTCGTCCATTACCACGAGATAATAGGGACCTTGCTATTGACGAGGTCAACTTGAACGACGACGTCCTTTACAATTTCGGCGTTTAGAGAAACCATGGCTTCTTGACCATCATCCTGGATACTTATGGCTTGTATTACGACTCCTAAAACACTTCATTCCTCCTAAAACGAATGCAGGCTCGAGTTGAGTTAAGTCTTAATTAACAACCTGTTTTCACCCCTCGAGCTGACGTCTTTCCTAAAGCGTGAAAATTGTCCCGGTGCCGTTTTTTGCGCAACGACGACGGTATTGAGAATGCTCTGGAGAATAAAACTTATTCATTCTCTTTGTTTGCCATGAAGAATTCTTTTGTTTAAAGGACGTCGTCGTTCAAGTTGACGTCTTAGATCACAGGGTCCCTAACAAAAGCAAGCGACGTCCGCACTCCTTGTTAAAAACTGTCATCAAGATCCTTCATTTCGTCCACGACGACCTTCCTCCGGAAAGCGTTTGAGAAAATAACATGTGACCAATACTTCACGCAATAACCAGTAAAGTCTGAACTTGAATATAAGCATAAGCATAAGGACAAAACAAAAGGCAAAACAAAGAAATGAAGTCAAGCCTGTGACATAAGGATCGTAGTAAGCATAAGATCATAGTCCAAACATAAGCCAAGAACCGAACAAAAGACAAAACAAATAAAAATTCTTGTTGTTTTATCTTCGCAAGTTCCAGAGAAAATTTCAAGCTTTGTTTTCGTGTTCATCTTATCCTTATACTTACGTTTCTAGCGTGAACCAGGTTTAAGAACTTAATCATAAATACCAATGGTTTACTACAGAAAATAACATTAAAGCTTAAATCGGCAGATTTTCGATTGATAATCCGCAAAAGATTGTATCTCCACTTTTATTAAGACGACTTTATAAAATGATATATCGAAGACTAGGTTTTAATATTTGTCTCTTGTCACTTATGGTTCCCTTCAACAGGTTGCTTGATATTGATTGTTATTTTTTTTATTATAGAAGCGTTAACTCGTGGTTAACCACAAAGAGATATATATCCATGCGCGACGGACATACAAATAAGGAAAGATTTATCCGCTACAATCGGAATCAAATAATTTTGAGTTTTAACCTTAGTAACATGCAAAGTTTTTGTTAACTTTCAGTCATAAGTTTTAACCTACGATCTTTTCAAGTATGTCTCATGACCTAGCCCACTAAACGAAAGATTACCCCTATTACGAAATTCAACAAATATTTGTAGTGTTATTCATTCCACAATTCAAACAACACTGTCGAATTCTATGGGAGGTTGAAAAGGTGGGAAACCACGTGGTTGATGAAGGTTGACTTGACGTTGCTGACGGCAACGCTTGATGCAATCTTTTCCCGACTTTGGCTTCAAACGCCATGGGGGGTTCGGCGTGTTTGTTAATTAGAAAACTCGGGAAAACATTGCTATGGGATATCTTTCCAACTAATGATGGCAGCCACATAAAGACTTTTGTGTTTGTTAGAGGACAGTTAATAGAGAAGTTAGAAACGGAGTTAGGGAGAGATACAAATGTAAATAAATAGTTTTTACTCGAGTTGTGGACATTGAGTATTTAACACAGAACTGAAAATTTTAAACGTAGTTATGACGATCGGCAGTTTATATATAAAAAATTTCATATATTAAAAAATTCCCAATCCTTGTTGTAGCTAGTTTGTAGTCGAATTGTGCAAGACTTTTTCTGCTTTTATTAATTTCTAACTTTTTTTTTCTTATTGCATTCACTCTCCCAATCATAGGAGGGATGATTTGCCTATCAAAGTTAAATTTTAGGCTTTCTGACAATTTTAAAAAATATCATCAATGTACTCAAAGTCTGGGCGAGGGTTTGTTGCGTGCACGTATTTCTAGTTATCGGTTTTCTTTGATGTACCGTGATCCTTAAATTCACTTATACCATCGTTGGCTCAGTTTATTTTTGTTCTCCGAAGGTTGATAATTAACTCATCAACCTTGTTAAGATATTCATAAACTTTCGGATAAATTTCGCCCTTTCTGTATGTTTATTGGGTACGTTAAGGATTCCTTTCGAAACTTTTATACATCGCTTAAACACCTCGGTCACAGTACAAAACCTTTACTTGGTGTCTCCCAATGGCGTGACCAGATCCGCGCTGTTGGGGGACATATAATCGAAGATATACCGACAAGCAATATAAAACATGCCCTTGTAGTTCACACCACCATTACGTCCATTAACTTAATGGACACAGTAGTCACTTAGACTTGTTTCACGGATTGCATTCATGTATCATTTTCTTTTCTCTTCTTTCTTTTTTCCAATTGCTAAGTCTACAGTTCATACAAAAATATTGCAAGAAAGGCGAGAGAACATTAGGATAAGTTCAAAGAAAAAAATTACTAATCCGCGTCGTTGAAGCAAATCAGTGACTCGAAAAACTCAAGTAGAAATTGTCGGAATCTTTTATTTCCATATCCATTGGGCATGGGTGTTTGCAGTTAATCGCTAGTAAACCCTTCCATAATTAAAAAGTTAAATATGAGATTAATGTTGCACATGTGTGAGCTAGGAGATATCACATAAGCTTATTCCTAAGAAAAGTCATCTTCGACTTCAGACAGAGATCGAACCCAAGATATATATTAAAACTTATTTCTCGCTACAACATTTGATAAACACTTCTAAATAAAAGTCGTAATAATTATCAGTCAAAAATCTGCCGCTTTAAGCTTCGCCCATACATTTTCTGTACTAAACCAATGGTAGTCTTTACTAAGTTCATACCGATTCGCCTTCGACACCTGGATATTGCATAAAACACTGCTCACATATCATTATTTTCTGAAACACTTTTCGGCGGAATTCTCGCGTGCGAGAGATGAACAATCCAGACGACTTTTTAGCAAGGAGAGCCGACGTCGCTTGCCTCTGCTATCTCAAGGTAATCGACCTGTCGTAATGGAGCTTCAGGGCCGGCGGAGCCGGTCCGGTTGGTCCGGCCATGGCCGGACCAACTTTCGAGAACAATGGATTTTCATAAAAGAATATCTCTTTCGCAAAATAAGTTTTTATTTTTTACGGTTGATTTTTCGCCCTACAGTATAACAGAAATATAATACTTCTGGTCTGAAACGCTGTAAATCGCGTTTTAGAGTGTTATACTTTCAAAATTTTCCGGGGTAGCATACCCCCGGAACCCTCTAGATGCTCACACCACTGGTGCTAGTAGTCTCCCACTTGACCGGGCCATCTATAACGTGCTTCCGCCAGACCTGAGCTTGCCACATAGAGTGATGTTCGGCAAAAAGGAACTAGATATGATGGGTATAAATTTTATCATTTTAAATGTACAACAGATTTGAAATGAAGATGAGAGCCCAGCTCAAAATTCGGAGATGTAGTGTCGTCACACTCAGGAATTAGACAGAAACACACGAATAAAGTGTAATTGAAGTGTGTTTCTGTCTAATTCCTGAGTGTGACGACATTACATCTCCGAATTTTGAGCTGAGCTCTCATCTTCATTTTACGTCTAAGATTCCCGCCCGGTAAATCTTTAGTGAACATGAACAACAGATTGTTTTAAAATAAAATTATGTCCGTTAGTCAACGCAACAGAGGAACATGAAGGTAGTTCTTATGATTTTTGTAAATAACTGCATACGTTTTCTTTGTCAGTTACGCAGGATGCATTTAAATCCATGCAAACACTTGATAATTAAAGTTACCCTTTCTGTGTGTTTTTCTAACAAACCCAGAAATAATAAGAGTTATGCTGGAGACATTACCATTTCGCTACTTTAATTGAAGTCCATGGCTAATGCCAGATGATTTTTCTCCTCAAGGGAAAACGTCTTGGCTGGCTGGTTATTATAGAGTTAAAACTATTTCACTGCACAAACTAAATTTTTATGGAAAAAATTTTTAAAGAAGTGACCATCCGAGTGTGGAAAGATATTTTTACAATGTTTGTACATTCAAAAAATGTGTATTTTGATGAGGATCACACTTTTATTTATTTTCAACCACGCTCTATCTAGCCCCTTCCGAAAATTCCCTGTTGCATCGCCAAATTTGGCCGCAAGAAGAACGATAAAAAATGATACACCTCGGTCTGGAAGATTTTAGTTTCGCTTCTTCAGTTTATGACCATTATGTTTTGATCGATATGATAAAACAAAAAATTTTCGTTCACTGCCCAAAGCTGCCTTTATCATCGGAGGCTCATCTCTTCACTTTACCTTAAGCAAGACTTAAAAAGGACATATAATGTAAAAGAGTTCATTTATCATTTTCTAAAAACTTGCGATTTTACGAATACTAAAATTTGGACGAATTAGGCTATCTCAAGCAGTTGTAAAGTCAGTTTATTTGCTCTTTCCGTCTAAATGCCTCTTGTGGGGGATAGTGTCTTAATCTACACTTGATTTTCTAATGTATATTATGTTGATCAGCACCGTAGCCAAGGTGGAATTCAGGGGGTTCAAACCACTCCCATAGAAACAACAAGCTTGAGCTTCCAATTCAGTAATGAGTTATAAGAAAATATCTGTTGTGAGGCAAATTTAGGCGGTGGTTCAATTTTTTTTTAACTAATTCAAAAAATTTTAAACTAGTTTAATTTTTCTTGAACCAGTACAATTTTTTTTTGAAC
This sequence comes from Heliopora coerulea, assembly GCA_030142905.1. Taxonomy (NCBI): domain Eukaryota; kingdom Metazoa; phylum Cnidaria; class Anthozoa; order Scleralcyonacea; family Helioporidae; genus Heliopora; species Heliopora coerulea. The sequence continues at coordinate 162,109 of JASJOG010000413.1, read as the reverse complement.
TGGTGCAAATTTTTTTGAATCAGTTCAAATGTCAAGATTCTAAAAAGGGATTTTAATTTTTGGGGAGTCATAAAAAAGGGGGTTATTTTTTTTGGCGGGGGGGGTCAAATAACAAAAACAAAACAAAATTAAAAAAAATTCCACACACCCCACCAAAATATCTTTAAATGTTACTCCCCTTTGTTCACTGTCTGAATTTCTCCATTTCTCCCCTTCATCTATTTCTCTCCTGAACGTTGTCCCCACTTATATCATACTAGACTTACCTGAGATAATAGTAACCCATCCACATGGTACGCACGACCGATTGGGCTTAACAATACGTAATACTTCATACTGACAATCGCGCTACACCACAAGGACGTTAAATACCGGGCCTTCTTTTTTGTTAAATAATTAACTTTAGTCTTACCCACTCTCTCTCTCTCTCTCTCTCTCTCTCTCTCTCTCTCTGTCCCTCTCTCTCTTTCTCTGTCCCTCTTTCTCTGTCTCTGTGTCTCTCTGTCTCTGTCTCTGTCTCCCTCTGTCTCTGTCTCTGTCTCTGTCTCTCTCTGTCTCTGTCTCTGTCTCTGTCTCTCGCTGTCTGTCTGTCTCTCTCTCTCAGAAAATTTATTCACATATTAGTATTATGATAATCAAACTTTGTTTCACATCCACATTGCCCTTTGGTAACAAACAAGATATGACGCACAACTGTACAGACAGAGAACTAGTTTATGAAAAATTAGATGAACTCAAAGCAACCCAAAAGGAAAAGGAATCGCTCATAAACCTTTTCATAGAAGATAGCTTCGACGAAAAGGCCAAACTATTCCTGAAGCATCAACATCGACAAGAACGAGAAATCCCGAACCTGCAGCCACATCACAAGGAAGGTGAACATGAAATTAAGCTCACTAAGTATGAAAAAGCTACTGTCGAAAGAAAGAAGTGGTCTTACAACGACGACTCCCTACTTAATTCTAAGAGGAAGAAAGTTGTTCCTAAAAACCAGATGTATGATGTCCTACGTCTAGCACACAATCGAATCGCACATAGAGGCAGGGGTCATCCTAAGGCCTCCCATTTTCCAAAATGGGCAGTTCTAGTTGGAAAATGGGTAGTTCTAAAGCCTAAAATGGGCAGTTCTAAAAATTGAGTTTTGGAGAAAATATGTTGGATTACCCAAACGTGAAAGTGTTCAAACATTCAATATTTATTATATTGTTTATCTGTAAAACAAACTCAAGAAATTTAAAGGCCTTAATGTTTGAATATAATTATAGGAATTAAGGTTTTAAGTAGTTTGTCCTTCAGACAAGATTTAAAATTAACGAATTTTGAATTTGATTTTGTCCTCTTCTTCGTTGTCTTCCCCAATACCCCCCTCTTCCTCACTTGCACTGTTTGCCTCTTTAAATATGCCTTTAAACCACCTTTGTTCTTTTGCTTTTTCTGTTTGTTTGCATCTTTTCTGCTTTCTTGCCAGCCACTTTGCAACAATTGGCATTGGGTCAAATTTATCTAGTGAAGGCATGTTGTAATAAACATACGGGTACAGATTCTCTGTGTTTAGATTCAGAGAGCTTCGTTGTCCTGTATTTAATAGATTGCAGGCACTTATCAATCTTTCAACGTCACACGAATGTGGTGTAGCAGCAAGAATTCTCGCCATGGCGACTTTAACATTGTTGAATAGACCTAGATGAAATTGAAACTTAAATCATGCAGATTTTAAATAAGAATCACCAAATGACCATATATTTACCTGAAATAGTTGAAAATTTCTTTATAAGACCAGAGAGAGAAAGTTTTCTCAGATTTTCAATTTGAGGTGAGCTAACAAGGTCACTGAATTATAAAGCAAGCTCTGTAAGATCTAAATCTGAGCACAGCAATGAATGAACTTTTGTGATGTCACAACTTTTATCTAGATGAACAAACTGTTTCAGTATATCCAAAAGGACCTTGTCAACTTCAAATCTTTGAGAGAGATACTCTACAAGACTCAGGACAACTTCATATTTGATAGCCTGAACATCTCTTTGTCCTGTCATAAACAGATTGCGAGCTCCTCTATGAGATCTTTCAGTGAGTGTTACATTTTTTAGAGAAACAACACCATTCTCATCTTCCTTGATAGCTGAATTAAGTGCAGATGACCAACTTCCCTCAAGAGGAACATCAAGCAACTTCTTTAGATTCCTAATGCAATTTCCAGTTACTCATCCATTGTGATAATTGTACAGCTGTCTCTCTGAAGCTGTTTCTGATAGTATTTAAAAACCAGTAGAACATCACATAGAAATGCAGCAAGTTCAAGATGTGCTTTACTTGTTATCCAGTTTAGATAACCTTGTGCTTCTCGTTCTTGTCTGCCTTGTAGAAAAAGTACCACAGCATTCCAGGATGTGAGGTGAGCATCAATTAGATTGAATATAAATTCACAAAAGCGAACTTCAAAGTATTTTGGGTACCTTTTGCAGTGAAGCTTTTCTGCTAATGCCTTTTGTTCAAGCTCTCGTCTTCTAACTGCAGATACTCTGAAGCATGTTGCAATGCCAGTGAGATCCATAATCAGCCGGTTTACCTCCGCTATTGAGCTTTTCACTGATTTCCATGCAAGCTGAGATCGATGAACTGCACACCATATTTTTAAAAGAGGAATATGGTCATCATGGGTAACCCCCTTTTCAATTGCATCATCAATTAGTTTCCATAAACCATTTCTCTCCCCAGAATTCAAACTTGTACCATCCGTCACAATTGAAGATATGGACTTAAAGATAACTGGAAGTTCCAACTCGTTTTCTACATTGCCAGTGTTTCCTATCTCATCATCTTTATCCTTATGACAAGGCAATGAAAGCCTGATAGTGTCAGAGCAAGCTGCTGAAACTGCTTTCAAAACACCAGTTGCTCCTCTTTCTGGTGGTTCTTTACACCCCAAAAAACCAAACGCTCTTCACCAGATTCAGTTTTTAGCTTTACAAGATTGTAGATCTTATCTATTGCAGTTCTATCAACACTTCCATCGCATCTAAGTGACAGTGCAAGGGCATTTTCAAGCAGCTTTAAAAGTACTGGCTTGTAACTTTCAACTATGAGTTCGAGTATCTCCATGTACTCACTGTGTAAAAGATATTGGAAGTCCATATTAAACTCACTTGATTTATCCAGTGAAAACTGCTGTGCCATCTCGCTTATAGCTACTCGTGCTGGGGAGCTGTGTTGAGACACGGTGAGTTTCTTGGCATCTCCATATATCATGATTGCTAACTTGCACATCTTGAGCCCAAGTTCTTTGTTAGCATTTGAGATGCACACTTCCATTTGCGTAAGCTTCTCTGTATTCTCTAAAGACTTTCTTCTTTCTGCAGAGATTGCCTGCTTATGATAAGCCTGGGCCAAATGATTAGTAAGAGTATCGCGTCTAAATCTAGTTCCTTGTTGTTGTGCAATAGCTGGCAAAATCCCATTACGAACGTATAACTTAACAACATCTTGATGCTTCACACAAACATCACAAGAGACAAACTGTCGTGTAACTCCTGAAGTATCTTTTCTCTTAAGTTTTGTGAATCTACTACCTTGCACAGAATCCAAAGATGTCAGTAAATTGGATTCACAATGACTTGGAATGCATTGAGTTTGGTTGACATCTTCAGTTTCTTCATAACTTTCAGTATCGGTAACACTTGAATTTGGCGAAGTGATATTGTGCTCGCTTTCTACTGTCTCCAAATTAGCATCCGGCTCACTAAAACTTGATGACGAGTCATCCTGTTTTTCCTTCCCTCCTTCTTTTACTAGCCAGGCATCCAGAAAGGTCTTTTTCTTTTTCTTTTTGGGAAAACTCATTACTGGTATTATTTAAACGCTTTATTTAACTAAAAAATATCCTTTTATAGCTTGTTTATGAGTCGCGAAATTTTGAAACGGACACTACTTCATGTAATTTTCACCAATGAAACTTTCCTTCACTACTGAGTCTACCCATCAAAGCATTGTGGGCATAAAAACATAGCTTATTTGCTACTGAACACTTAAATATTTATCGAAATAGAGTTAAAGGTATATTTGTCATCTTAATATTGTTTGTTTTTTTTTTTCAATCTTCATATCGTTCCCTACAAAGAAAATAGGAAATATCCATGAAGTGAAGGGACTTTAGTTACTACGGAATACGGATTTCACAAAATGCACCATTAAAATCTTTTTTGCAAACCTAAAATTTTTCCTAAATTGTGTTCTCAGAATGCTGGAAATGCCATTTCAGACACCCGAATTTCATAAATTTTCCGGAGGCATTCCCCTGCAAACACCACTCCCGAACCCACCCTTGACGGCTCTTGCCTACGGAACACGCCGGATTCAGAGCATCGGCAGTTCTATATTTTTCTTAGGATGACCCTTGCATAGAGGAAGAGAAATCACAGCGAAATGGACCAACAACAGCTTTGCTGAAGTGAACCTAAGGATAGTCAACCTCTTTGTCAGGCTGTCTCGATTTCATGCAGAACAGAAATGTGTAACAAGCAGAGTGAAAACAGTTCAGACGCCACTCCAATCTCCATTGTTTTTATCTCTAACCCAGATCGATTTAATGGACTTTAGAAACTGTGAATGTGACTGTATTGAGCCCCACAAATGGGCAGTTAACATAACTGATCATCACACCAAATTCGTTTATGTTGCACCGATTCACTTCAAGTCGGCAGATCAAGTGATGGAAGCTCTGCAAACCTTCTGTTTTACATACGGTTTTCCCCACAAGATAATCACTGACAATGGGAAAGAGTTCAACAATAAGAAAATGCGAACCTTTTGTAAAGAGAATTCCATTGAACTGGCTCATGGCGCCCCTCGTACACCAACCACGCAAGGCCTCGTGGAAAGATCCAATCGATCTTGGAAGGAGGACATGAGGAAACTTATAAGTAGTACCGCCGGAAAAGACATCACGAAATGGTGCAAATATGTCTCCGAATCTTGCTACATAAGAAATATCATCTGCCATAGAGCCATCAAAGTCAGTCCTTATGAAGCAGTCTATGGCTTTCAGCCTCACAGAGAGGAAACTTCAACACTTGCTGAAACAAACACACAACGACTGCAATCAACAGAAACAACACAATATTTAGAAACTGACCCTACTGACAAACGACTACAATCTCCAGAAGATGATCAATTTCTGGCAGACCAACACCCTCAACTACAAAAGATAATTGAAAGTCAAGCCAATTACAATAAAGCTATGGTAAATCAAACAAGAAAAAAAGAAGCAAGGAAAAGCAAATTTAAGGTTGGGGACATGGTTTCAATAAAAATTAACCGTGTCGATAAAACCACACCATTACACCCCAATCTTCTGCTTGGAAAAATAATAGCCTTCCAAAACACTTATGCTAAAGTTAAAACGCAATTCGGAGTAATAAGCACCTTAATTGCTTCGAACAGACTCGATACCTGCACAGTCACGAATGTGAAACTGGATTATACAAAGGAATTTTCATTTTCAGCTGCCTGCAAAAAAGCTCACTCTGCTGAATAAGTACCATTCAAATGTAATCTATGTAGTTCACAACCAGTTTCTTCGCGAATTGCTGTTCAAATACAATGTAAAGCGATTACAAATATTATAATTTATGAACCCTTTATTTATTATGTACTAATTGTGACTTAAAATATGAAAGACTGCAACTTCATTAACAACCTATATGTCTATTAGATGTCAATGTAATAACGGGCATTTGTTCTCTAAATGGTAATATCAGACGTCAAAGAGCTACCATGTCACTTTTCAAGTGTTCTTTCTTCTGTCATCATTCATTCCAAAGAAAAAAATACATTTTCGTTACCGTTAATACGAAAACCTCGCATTTTTGACTGTAACTCTGACCCTAACCCTAACACTAACCCTAAACCTAACTCTAATCCTGACACTAACCTTAACCTCAACCCTAACCTTAACCCTAACCTCAACCCTAACCTCAACCTTAACCTCAACCTTAACCTCAACCTTAACCTCAATCCTAACCTCAACCCTAACCTTAACCCTAACCTCAACCCTAACCTCAACCCTAACCTCAACCCTAACCCTATCCCTAAACCTAAACCTAAACCTAAACCTAAACCTAAACCTAACCTTAACCCTAAACCTAACCATGCCTCTACATACACTAACCCTAAACCTAACTCTAATCCTGACACTAACCTTAACCTTAACCCTAACCTCAACCCTAACCTCAACCCTAACCTCAACCCTAACCTCAACCCTAACCTCAACCCTAACCTCAATCCTAACCTCAACCCTAACCTCAACCCTAACCTCAACCCTAACCTCAACCCTAACCCTAACCCTAACCCTAACCCTAAACCTAAACCTAACCTTAACCCTAAACCTAACCATGCCTCTACATACACTATTTGAACTGAAATGTAACTTAAAAGCCTAACTCTAAGAACCCAGCTGGTGTACACAGTGACCGATTGACGAAATTTCAAAGAATTTCTGAAAAAATTTGATAATAATAGTAATCACGTATTTAGAGGATATGACATGAAAGAGTAAAGATACCAGTTCCTACTTCTAAAAATATATAATTAATTTTAACCCTTTGTCTACCAAAGGTTCTCCCTTGACAAGTTAAATTGTCTCGAGTTAGACAGAGTAAAATAACAAGGAAGCAGGTTTCGCTGGTCTCCGAGAGAAAGGGTTAAAGGCAACAGTTCATAACTTGTACCAACAAAAGGCTCAAATAAAATTTGAACCAGTTCAAAATAAAATTGGACTCGTGGAGAAAAATTAGACTGGTTTAACTTTATTTGAACCAGTTCAAAAATAATTCAACCACCCTTAAAATTGCCCTACAACATATCCCAACCTGGTAAGCTTTGATTTGCGAGCTTGTAACTACTCTTGGCGTAAAGATAAATTGTCGATAAGAACTATCTGAAATGTTGAAGTAAGGATGTGAATGTTCGGGCAGTTGTCAGTGGGATACTGAACAAAGTTAAACAACCGTTAATTGCTGACGAATGCCGATTGTCGGCCAGAAAGCACTTGCAGGCTATTGAGTATAGACAGCACCAAAACCATTTGACGGTGAAGCTCGCACGCTCCATATTACTCACAATTTGAAGAACATTGTTATTGACATTTTAAAGGAGAAAACTTTATCAAAATTACTGTTCTTTCCATTGCAGCGAAACATTCTTCCTAGTAGTGTTTGATGGTGTTACCGTCGATTGCATTTACCCGTGAACGCCCCAAGAGACTCATATATACAGTTGAGCTTTGCTAGCCCAAAACTGGGCACTTTTAAACCACATGAATGATTCAAGCAATATATTTCGAACTCCTTGTCGACTAAACTACCGAATACGAAATACGAAAATTTAGTCTTCAAGTTGAACCCTGGGAAATCCAAAATAGACCCCGCTGTTTGAAATTCAGTAAAACACCTAGAGGCTGGAGTCCCCAAATTTCACAGTAGTTCTATAAAATAACTGGACTAAGGCGAAAAATTCCAAGTCATCACAGTCTATTCATCATAAAAAGTTCTGTAAATAGAAGTGAAATATACTAACGAATGGTTTTAAAAAGCACGGCGGTGAGCCAAACTCTCGTTTGCCATTACGTTTAGATAACTCTCTTATGTGATAAACTAGTGTATAAAAAGACAGTACATTCTTTGGAGGGTTGAAGATTACAAGAGGAAAAAGTTGCTCGACATTGAAACACCCGAAACCACAGCCAGCCCGACAACTTCAAGAAATATAAAACAAAACAGATTCCGAAAAATAACAACTTGTGAATTCAAAATTCGAGTTAATATTTCTGACTTTGCAATAAAGTCGGAATATTACCGTCTCACTTTTGTCTTGCTCTAACTCGAATTTTGAGTTCACAAGGTGTTATTTTTCGGAATCTGCTTTGTTTTATGTTTATTGAAACAATGTCCCCCCTCAAAGAAAAATTCCTTGCTACACGCCTGATAAAAAATGAACTGCGTTATCACTATTGGATTAAAACAGTGGTCCTCAACCAAATTTTCTCGCGAACCTAAAGTCCTGAATTCGCTCTACTCAACCACCCCAAGCTCCAATCAATGAGGGTCTAAAAAGGCAGTGGCCGTGCTAGACATTTGTGAACGGGGGAAGTCCGAGACAACACAGAAATTGATGGGACAAATCAAGAAGCAAAATAAAGGCCTCTGAGTAAAAGAAAAATGTAAAAATTGCGATGGGGGTATTTGTTTTTCTCTAATAGGACTTTAATCACTTGGATATCACAACTGGAAACACAAATACTCGGTTTATGGAAAAATTGGCCTGTTAGGTAGTCGTCTTATATTTAGCCTTCCTTCGATTCTGTTGTTAGAAGATAGCATGCGGAATCGTAAGAGTCAATGTTATAAGACTTTGATGCGGCTTAAGTTCCTGAATGTCCTGACCCTGGGTTGCATGGCATCAAGATGCTTTTGTCGCTGTTACCGATCTGATCTCACTACTAAAATTAAAATTTGTGGAAAAGCCGTATAAGTTCCCAGTTACGGCGCTCTCCCTTGACTAGAAACTGCTTGTGACTCCACTAAGAGGCCGACTACATGGAGCTAGCTGGACCGGTTAACCGGGTTGGCTCGGTTAACCAGGCTAGCCCGGTCTGTAATAAGTTATTTTGAGGCAACGAGGAGATATGTACATGATATGTGATTACATTCCACATGGACGGGGTTGATTTGAGAGACAATTGCAGAGAATGCTTTTGTTCTGAGGATCTTTCGGAATGCGTATCTAAAGCGCTGAAATAATTCAATAGAGGCACGAACATCCGTCGTGGGATATTGATGAGGTATATCTAAATTACAAAATGATCAATTTGGTTGGTTTTATGTGCTGGAACTTGGTAAACATGAGTGGTGAGTCGGACGAGATCTTTTAAACACAACATTAGTGTGGAATCGAATCCGACTGAACCGGTCATAAGTATTCAAGTTCTCTTCATACCTACCAAAGGGTTAGTTGAGAAGATTAAGAGTCTGTTCCAGAAGTTTTACAAAGAACCAAGGACTGCTTCATGGCCTGCAAGGAAGGAATTTAACGTAGACGGTAGCGTTTCACGAGCTAAGTCATGTGCTTTCAATATAAGCAACTGCTCTGTTGTATTTAAAGTGTGAGATGTTTTACACGTGTTTATAAGACTTGTTAAAATGTATATTGTTGGAGTGTACTTCGTGTTCCTTACTTTTTTGAATTAGAAGGAAGGTAAGGAGCGGCGCAGGGAACATTTAGGGAGAATATTAGAGGGAAATTTTGGAGGGAAATTTTAGAAGAAGATACGAATTCATTGTTATACAATTGTTTTCCTTCATTGTTTATAGCCCTATATTCCCTGTTTCTGATAGAAAGCTCTACAAGCCTTTTAAACGATCAATTGACAGGGGCTATTGAATATATTCGCCTCAAAAGAACAAAGGAAACCTAGCCATGTGGAATATAAATAAATAGTAATAATTTTTCTACGATTCGATTACATGGTAAGCAGGCTAGCCAGTTTTGGCAGGATCCTGGCAGTTGCAATCCGGGCTCGTCTGGTCAACCCGACTGAAAATTTCCTTGCAATCGTTTCATCTCGGTAAGGCGTGCTGAATATAGTTTGATGCATGTGTATTCGTGAAGCCTACTGATCCACGGTTATTCTTCTCCTCATGATAGTGCGCTTAACACCGTAGAAAATCAATGGCCTATCACAGCAGTGCTTAAGGAAGAGTGGGTAGACGTAAATCACTCCGGAAAACTGCACTAAAATAAAGTAAATAAGACTAAATGGTGCAACATTAGTTCACGGTTGTCAAAGGTTGTGTCGTAAGATGTTTCACCCACCATTTTGGTTTGTTTTTGGGGTTTTTTTTGTTTGTTTGTTTTGTTTTTTTCACGGTGGATTCAAACCTTCGCGTCAAATTTTCTGCAAAACAAATCTTCCCTAACTAACCAGAGTGCTGGTGGGGTGCCGGTAGCACAGTGGTAGTGCATGAGTGTCTCACCACTGTGACCAGGGTTCGATTCCGGCTCCGTGCGCCATCTGATTAAAATTACCTTGGTCACACGTGAGAAGAGTGCTGTCCACTTTAGCCCAACCAAGCACCACAGGTTTTCTCCGGGTACTCCGGTTTCCTTTTGTAGTAACACTGGATCGATGACCCTTACTGGACCTCTAGGGAGAACAGCTTATGTACAGCTGATAGGGTTATCCAGTATAAATAAAGGCACTTTGTAGTGTATGTTTACAACCAGTGGCGTAGCCAGCGGTCACGCTGGTCACGCTGAGCGTGACTAAAAGTTTCCCTAAAAAAAAGGAAAAATGTCAGGTATTGCGTATATCAGGTATTGCGCCAATGTCGAACGGAACGTGGGAAACTCATCATTCCAATTAACATCTTCAGAATTCCTTTTCATTCCCCATTCCTCCCACGCTCTGATAGCCCAGTTCGTGCCGCTGATGGTAGCTTTTGGAACCCTATCCTTAATTCTTTCATGCAAGGCTAAATCACTGATGCGTGCGAGTGATGAAGAGTTTACAATCTCTAATTCCTTACCAATCGTGACATCATTATCATCATCATAGTCTACTTCATTTTTAATGGCCACGTTAAAATTACCAACACTTCTAGTTTTTGACCACCTGCTTTGCGTTATGCAAATCTGGTCGTCACTTTCGTCGTCTTCCATCAACCACCGTCTACGTTATCCCACGTCAAAGAAGAAAAAAAATTGAATACACCCTATATATATCTATATATCTATATATCTATATATAAATATATATGTGTGTGTGTGTGTGTGTGTGTGTGTGTGCGTGCGTGTGTGTGTATGTGTGCGTGTGTGTGTATTACATTCTATTCCCGGGGGTTTCTTTAAGAAAACCTCTTTAACCGTGTTTTAAGTCGGATAAATACCTCGAACGTCTGCTTTAAGCCAGATAAATCCCTTTGGACCTTCGGTCCCTCAGGATGTATCTGGCTTAAAGTAGACGTTCGAGGTATTTATCCTATACTTAAAGAACTCATGATCATACTCTTGGCAATGGTCTTTGTTAGTGCCCTATCAAGAGGGGGGGGGGCGTCACAGGAGCACTAAGCTTCGGCATAAACTTTTATGGGGAAAAATTTTCATAAAAAGACTTGACTGCTTTTGATCTGTTTTTTTTCTAGATTCAAAAACGTTTTGCAAAGCTCAAATACAATCAGTGGCGTAGCCAGCGGTCACGCTGGTCACGCTGAGCGTGACTAAAAATTTCCCTAAAAAAAAGGGAAAATGTCCCTTTGAATTTTCAAATGTAAACTGCAATTAATCATCAAAGTTTTTCGCAAATTTGCCCTACGTATGGTTTCTGTTATGATCAAATCCATAGCATTCCCAGTAACTTCCACTCCTATTCGGCACATTTCGTTTACACCCACTTATTCCACGTATTTCGTGGTATTTTAAGGGTTGGTCGTGCTCATAAAATTCAGCGTGACCAACTCTAATATTTTATAGAAGAAATACTTGCATTCTGATTGGTTAACGGCTTCAGCGCATGCTCAAATGCGATGTTTTGGAAGATCTAGTCACGCTGAATAAAATCAGCGCGACTACTTTGTATTTCCTCTTTACTTGCGAGATTTACACTCGTGTGTTCGGCGTTAGTGGTTAATTTGTTTAATGAAATAAAAGAATGGCTTCATCATCAAGCGTAACAAATCGGGCTGTTGCTGAAGCCGATGTCATTAGTGGTTTGTTAAAGAAACCGTTCTCTGCTCGACCATCTGCGGAGCAAAATGTTATTGTGAAACAGCGACCTACGCCAAATCTCAGTTTGACCACTGGCCAAAGGAGTTTTAGGGATTCCTGGTATGAGAAGAAAGATTGGCTTTGTGGAAGTTTGAGTTTGAAGGCGATGTTCTGCTGGCCTTGTCTTTTATTTTGTCCAAGCAACTCAGCTACCTGGGCAAATACTGGCTACACCAACTTAAGAAACTTCCTCACTGATTGTAAGAAGCATGAGAAGGCAAAATCGCACATGGGTGCGTACAAGACGTGGAAAACATATGGCTCTGGAGTTCGTAGAGACTCTCTTATTTCCCAAGCCCACCGTGATGAGATTCAACGACACAATGAAGAGGTAAGGCAAAACAGAGAAATACTTAAGACCATAACAGAAGCTGTTTTATATCTATCTAGACAAGAAATGGCCTTTCGAGGCCACGATGAATCTGAAGACAGTTTAAATAAAGGAAATTATAGAGAATTGCTTGAGAGCTTTGCCAAGATGGATTCAGTGTTTGAGAGGCGATTGCATGGTAGGTTGTCTGAAATTAGATTGGGAGGAGATAGTCGTTTTACTGGGGTCTCCCCTGACATTCAGAATGATCTCATCCATTGCATTGATTCTATAATTGAAGATCAAATTTTCCAAGAGATCAATGATTGTACTTTTTTGAATGTACAAGTTGATGAAACAACAGATGTATCAACAAAAGAACAATTAAGTATGATAGTTCGTTTAGATAAAGGGAGTGAAATTCTTGAACGGCAGCTTGCTTTGGTTGATGCTAGTTCTGACAGGAATGCTACTGCTATATCTCAAGTGGTGAAAGATACATTAAATAATCACACTAATGTAAAGGAAAAGCTGATTGTGCAAACCTATGATGGTGCATCTGTAATGTCAGGTCAAATTAATGGAGTTCAAGGCCAAATACGCCAGGAGTATCCTTTTGCACATTTTGTTCATTGTGCTGCACACAGGTTAAATCTTGTATTGTGCCAGTCAGCATCATCTATTTCACCAGTCAAAGTTTTTTTTGTTAATATTGCAGCTTTTTCAACATTTACAAGTAATGCTCCTAGAAGAAAGGCATTCCTTTCTTCACATAATCTTGAATTTCCCAGTCCAGGTGATACAAGATGGTATTACCGAGCTCGTGTTGTGAATGTTCTGTATGACAATTATCAAAAACTTTTGGAGATTTTTGAAAATGTTGTCGATCACCCAAATGGATGGGATGATGATACCCTGAGCAAGGTAAGTGGCTTACTTGGGTACCTGGATGATTTTTTGTTCAGTTTTTTAGTTTGTGTTTTTCAGGCAATTCTGGAGAAGTCAAGCTGTATGCAATTCTACAAAACACAGGCACTGATTTCTGTTTTGGAATGAGAAAGATAGAAAAGTTCAAGGACTTTGTTTCTTCTCTGAGGACTGATGTGAAATATTCTGCATTTTATGATGAAGCAGTGGAGAAAGTAGGTCATCATCCAGAATCCAGATTACAACGAAAACACAATTATAAACAAATTTTCTTTGAAATTCTTGATGCTATTGTAGGTATGTTGAATGACCGTTTTCATGATATGGAACGGTTTGGGTTTTTAGATCTTATAAACCCCTCAGCATTTAAGAAATGGAAAGGGAAAGTACCCTCTGATAAACTTGGTCTTCTCGAAGACATGTATGGAGCCTTATTTGAGCTACCAATGCTTAAAAGTCAGCTTGCATTTGTTTATAATGACACAGATTTTCATAAACATACTAGCATGGAATTGCTTAAGTATATTTTCAAGTTTAATCTTCAATCTAGCCTTCATGAAGTTGTGAAGTTGCTTAAAATGAATGGTGTATTGTCTGTAACAAGTGCTTCCGTTGAAAGGTCATTTTCTTGTTTAAAAAGGGTAAAGAGTTATTTGAGAAACACCATGGGTCAAGGTCGACTTAGCTCTCTCTGTAGGATTTCCATCCATAGAGATATTTTACAAGAGAAGGAGAAAGCAAATGTTTTCCATGAGGAAGTGATTAAAAAGTTTGTTGAGAAACCCAGAAGGCTAGCATTTCTATATAAATGACTTTCCGCAACTTGTTCCTGTTGTAAACACAATAATAGGCTAACAAATTTTTTTCTCAGCATGTGTAAGGTGTTGTGACTTGTGAAACAAATTTCACCATTTTGTTATCTTCTCTTGGATTTAGTGTCCCTGCATAAGGGAAATGTGGTGAAATGAATTCAATTTTACCCTCAGTTCCAGTGTCACAGTCCTTGTATTAATATACTTGTATTATTATGGGTAGATACCCACTTAGAATGTGGTGACCCCAATTTCATATCTTCTAATTTCCTTTAATAATGTTAAAATCATTCTTTGTATTATCATAGCAGTCTTGTATGATTATGGGGAGATAAAATTAAAATTTAAATTAAAATTTAAAATTAAAACCAATTAAAATTTAAAATTAAAATTAAAATTTAAACCACTTTAAATGTGGTGACCTCGTGTGTTATACTGGTTTGTTTGAAACGTTTTCTGCCTTCAACTGACCAGATACTGGCTGCGATGAATGTATAATAATACTAGCGCACAGTGTGCTACGTTATATATGTATCTATTTGCGCTGTATTTGTTCTGAGCCCACAGCGCATGTTTTCCGTCTGACCGGACTTCAACTACATTCAATGTACGCATTTCAATAGTTATTTGTAATGTAATGTATTTAAACCCAACTGTATAAAATTAAGTGAAATAAAAATTTACTTGTTCATTGAAAGCGTGTAGCTCTGACTTGTTAAAATCAGCGAAAAAGATGCATTTTCCGGTGATCTAGGGGGTTGAATTTTTAAAAATTTTCCCCCTCGGCGCCACCATGGTGGCGCTTCGTGGGCCAACATTAAACCTAAATCTGCGTCACCAAACATTTTGTGCTGGCTACGCCACTGAATACAATGTTCAACCAATGTCTCAACTTTTGGTCTTTACCCATTAAGAGGCAAGGGTGCACCTTGATGCTTTACTCTGTCTAATGCAAGACAATTGTACTCATGAAAGGGATGAACAGCCACCTCTTTAACTCAGTAAGGGGCAGGGCTCATCAACTTGATGGGTAAAATCATCTGGCTTTAGCAAGAGTGAAATACTAAAGTGCACCCTTGCCCACTAATGGGTTAATGGACAACTTTGCACCTCCAAGGTTTAGAAAAAGGCACCCAAAAAATTGTTTCTACAAAAGTACGTTGTATAGTTGCGTGCCTGTTGTACTGGTATATAATTATTATAATATAAAAAGCTTGCGGTGTGTTAGAAAGAGATGAGGGAGTACCTTACACAAAATTTATGCTGGGTAAATTACTACTTAGGTACAGCTTTTGTCTTTGTACTTCAATTAGTAGAGTAATGTATTAGTACTTCTTTTTTTCCCACTGGTCCTGATTGGATCTTACTATGTATGATTCTGACACTTGAAAATTTTCATTCACTTAACATAGACTCTAGTTACGTTAAAGCTGTTTGCTTTGAAAACCATAAATGACAGTGATGACTACAGATATGAAGTTTACATTCAAAGTTTTGCATTATGTTTTTTTCTGAGTAAGTAATGAGGTTTATCAAATATGGAGGGGAGGGCATTACTTAAAGGTATGCTCAAGTACTGTGCCCCCTAAACGTTGCGTGGAAGAATATCTTGAACGGATTTGGAATTGATACGTGCTGGTAGATTATATGGCAGCCATGCTGGCGGTCTTTTGACCAAAGATTCTCTTTAACAGCTATTTCCTGTGACCAACGTCGTGGCTACCATATCTTTGTCTTTTAAATCACAAGTAACTGATTGCTACCCAACAACAGGAAGATATTCCTGAAGTCAATACAAGTCAAATGAGGACAGCCTTACAGCGAAGCAATTCAATACTGAACGGCATATTTGCTGCTCAGTTTTACTGACCATTTTCTCGTAAAAGGCTCTTCTGCGTTCAGCTCGTTTCTTGTAGTTCACCATAATACCACGAATTTTCCTCTCCTGTTTCCTTGCTTCGTGCCACATGTTTGCTACTCGTTATTTGTGTTTCTGTACTTCAGTGGTAATGTATTCAGCGATCAAATATATCCAAACAGTGGTCAAGAGAACATGAAAGAGACTAACGAATGAACTAATATCACTACCTAGCACCACAACAGGTCGTCACAATAAAGATGTTAAAAATGTTCAGATTTCTTAGTAATCCAGATGATTTACGACATTCGCCATTAGCTCGTTAGAGTTCACTGTTCAGCGGTTCTTGAACAAAGAACGGCTTCACTTCGTGTTAGCTCCATATGACCGGTTGCCTCGATGTTTCACGATTCCCACGATGTCTTAAAATTAAGCTTAGACTAGGGTTAGCTTATAATAAAGTTAGAGTGAGGTTTAGGTTTAGAGTTGATAGTTTTAAGTCCAAAATTGAAATGGACGTAAAAGAATTTCAAAAAAAAAAAGAACCCTTTTTTTTTCCTTGGGACTAATAATTAATGATTTTAAGAAACATTGTGAAATTGACCGAGCTGAAAAGATTTGTGGGCTCTACTATTCACTTCAGAAATATTTTCGCACTTCTTGCCATCCATTTGAATAAGTTCTATTGTCGTACCAACTTAAATAACTTATCTCAAAGTCATTCTTGGTCGTTAAAATTATTTATCCTAATTAGGACCGGACAATTTCCATGAACTATGAGCGCAGAAAAGACGGGTCCTCTGGCGGAACCAGGAAAGGAACCTAAGGGGCCCTAAAGCCTCCTTTAGACATTTGAGTAGTTATAATGACTTAGCTCCTGAAAATTAATTTCGCAGAAATGCATGGGATAACTCAATAGAGAATTTTCTTTGCTCCATATGGTAAACAAAGTATTTGCGATGAGACGTATTTTTTTCGTTTTTAAGAGCAGATGTCAGTAAATATCGTGAACCAGTCGAGGACAAACATGAAATTTCGGTTTTCTTCATATTTTGTCTGGATAACCCTTTCGGTGGACTATTATTGAAAATCACGATAAGACTTTTCAAAAGAATTTCGTTTTGAGATTAAACGTGAAATACTGCATCGAGTTGGAGACGACGTTTCATCGGCCGAAAATTAGCAAAATATAACACGCTCGTGACGCGAAATTGTTTATCGTATCTGCATGAAACTGAACACTTCAATATTTGGACATTTCATGAACCATGAAATGAAATAAAATTAAAAATACGTCCATTTTTAGAAACGCTTCGGTGAGCATGAAATCTGTTAATTTCAATACCGTGACAAAACTATGTAAATGAGGAAAGTTCAAAGACAAAATTAATGCTCTGTATTTTGAATTTTCCAATAAATTTTATATTAAAAGAAAGCTCTATCATAGCATTATAGTATATAAAAAATTTAGCTTGGGTAATTGAAAAGTCACCAGTCAAGAGCTGCAAACGTCGTTGCTGTTTTCCATAAAATCGCTAATGTCACACCACTGGTATTAAGATATCTTTTAAACTCTCAGTGCTTACTTGAAATTTTTCAAATGTTTCGCATTTTTCAATATCCATTTGTGACGTGTGCACAGAAAAATAGTTCCTAAAGCTCCTGATCGATCTTTTACCACAAGGGCAAAATGTCAAATATATTAGCAAGTGTCGTGTGAGCATTAATTAACAAAATTAATTACTCCACGAGTCGCTACCAACGAAAATCCTCGTCCATTTTTTCTAAAAGTCGTCAGAAATCAGACTAGAAATTTCCGAAAAAGCTTTTTGAGCACACTGCTTTTTTATTCTCTAGCGAATGCGTCTTATAATTCATGGCACTTTGACTCAATAATTGTCTAACGGCAAGCAAGGAGTTCATGTGAGTGACGGGCGCACCTGCAATGATGAAACAGTTTCTTTTAGTTTTACTGTTTTACTAACAATCTCTCACCAAACTTACACAAAGAACTGTGAGTAATCAGGTGAAATAAGTATATACGTGGCAACGCTATAAAACAGCATCTACAAAAACATGTAAACAAAGTACAAAGTCATTTGAAAAAATAAATTTTAGCTCAGTTTGATATCGTTGGTGAATTTACCAACGGCCTTCAGATACGTTGTATAACTTTTTATAATATTCTGACGACCTTCCTCATCTGCTGGTAATGCACTAAATAATCCAATACTACCCTTTAAAGTCGAGCCAAAAGAACAAGGCTATAGGTGTGTTCCAATGTAATAAGAACCCACTTACGTCATTTTATAAAAACGAATCAGAGGCGGATCCAAGGAGGTTAACCCCCCTTGAACTACAAAACAATATGGGGATTCCTCGCTGTAATCTCCATGTTTACCTAATAAACTTGAGTTGTATCTTTTTTCCTTTAATTGTGCACCTTATACAAGTGATAAAGGAACCACCATCCTTTAAAAAGCTAGAATAACCAAAGGTCTGGTTGACCAACCCATCTCATAAACCTGGAACCCTAACTGGCCTGGCACCCCCCTTTCACAAAATCCTAGATCCGCCCCTGCCAATATTAGTACTTGTTGTAAAATACCTCTGACAGTAATCAGTTTCAGAATTGTCGCCGAAGATCCAAACCTAATGACCATATTATTTTCTAGTTGAAGCAGATCCTCGCTCATTAAAGTTAGAGTTTCGTTGGTTCGCAAACCCTCGTATAATGGCATCGTGCTCATTTTCTTCCTTGGTAGATGACGAAAATTCTTGCTGCCAAACTTCGAACCATTGATCGGTAGTAACCAGTGTTCCTCTGAGTGAGTACCAAAAAGTACTAGAACATCTTAGTTCTAGTAAAGAGTACGGAGATACAAAAGACTGACTTTGAGATGAAGCTAATCCTTGTCCGCCCAGGTGAGAAAAACTAATAATAAATAATTATATTAAAGTAACCTGTGGTATTGGCCGGGGAATCAGCAGAATTTGATCTTCTGGGGGACCCGCAAGAGATTGCAGGTCACAACACATCTTCAGCAAAGGGTGACCGTGGAATCGATAGTGTGCAATCGACAACAAGAGTTGTTCTATGTTGGGGAACTAGCCGAAAACAAATTGGACGAGTAATGGTACCCGTTGGAGATGAGTTCAAAACAAGAAAAATACCATTCTGTAAGGTGTAGTGGTGATGAAAAAGTTAAGGTATCTACTGGTTGTCATTTTTGGTATGCAAATTTTACCTGAAAACTTTTTCTGATAAGTTACAGCAGCCAATAATAGCCACAATTATTTATTATTAGTTTTTCTCACCTGGGCAATCTAGAATTGTTTTCATTTCACAGTCAGTTTCTTTGTATCTCCGTACACTTTCTTAGAACTTAAACCCCGTTTACACTGTAACATTTTGGGCATGGCACTGCTAAAATTTTGGTACGGGTGCCGCTATTTTTGGGCAAGGCACGGGGGATTCTCATTAGGTAAACGGTGCAGACGTCTTAAAATTTGGTACCCAAGCCTGAAAATTTTGCCGTACCGTACCATGCCCAAAATATTGCAGAGTAAACGGGATTTAAGATGTCGTATTACATCTTTTGGCACTCACTCACTCAGAGGAACACAGGTTCTAACCGACATATTCTAACCGATATATTGAAAAATGTGAAACATTTGAAAAATTTCAAGTAAGCACTGAGAGTTTAAAAGATATCTTAATACCAGTGGTGTGACATTAGCGATTTTATGGAAAACAGCCCCGACGTTTGCAGCTCTTGACTGGTGACTTTTCAATTACCCAAGCTAAATTTTTTATATACTATAATGCTATGATAGAGCTTTCTTTTAATATAAAATTTATTGGAAAATTCAAAATACCAGAGCATTAGTTTTGTCTTTGAACTTTCCTCATTTACATAGTTTTGTCACGGTATTGAAATTAATAGATTTCATGCTCACCAAAGTGTTTCTAAAAATGGACGTATTTTTTATTTTATTTCATTTTATGGTTCATGAAATGTCCAAATATTGAAGTGTTCAGTTTTGTATAAATACGATAAACGATTTTGCGTCACGAGCGCGTTATATTTTGCTAATTTTCGGCCGATGAAACGCCGTCTCTGACTCGATGCAGTATTTCACGTTTAACCTCAAAACGAAATTCTTTTGAAAAGTCTTATCGTGATTTTTAATAACAGTTCACCAAAAGGAATATCCAAACAAAATATGAAGAAATAAGAAATTTCATCTTTGTCCACAATTTCTCGATATTTACTGGTATTCGCTCTTAAGACAGTCTTCGTGTTGCGGACATCCCGCATGTATTGTGTTATGGTTTAGGCCATGATGGACATCTCCTGGATATTCGATATATAAGTATGTATGCAGACATACTTATATATCGACATAACTATACAGCTTAACCTGGTATGTTAACATGTATATGTATATATATATGTAACTACAGACTGAACCGTTTCGGCCTACTGGGCCTCATCAGTGTAGTGCTGACGAGCAGGATGGAGAAGCCTATATTATATAGGCAACTCTAATGTCCCACACTTGTGGTAGGCTACGTTTACACCACATCAAATTTCTCCGGTTTCGTAGACAATCCGAAGACATTTTATTCGGATTCAAAGTAGTCGTTTGCACTTAATTCTCAAACTTATCAATAATTCATAAAGCAAAAACAAAATAAATACATAATTAATCAGTATTTAGAAATCGTAGGAAGATTACAGCTGATTTTTTCCAACTTTCGGCGGGATTTTCTCCTAAAACACTGGTTCGTTTGAGAAGCAATTACAAACACTCATTCAGTGTTCTTCCTCCAATTTCTAGATAACTCGAAACTCGTTAAAAAAATTCGGTTTCGCCTCGTTTTTCTACTTGTTTCTCGGTATCTAGAAATGGGAGAAAGAACGTCAACTCGTGTTTGAAACATTACGTAACGAATCCGCAGCAGATGGTTTTAGGATTGCTCACGAATCCGGATAAATACTAATCCGGAAAGGAATCTGGATACTTTGAATCCTGGACAGCTAAGACTCTGGAAACTCTTCCTCGTTTTTGTGTACAACAGCAGAAGTAGCCAGTGATAGGACAAATTTTTTTTAGAGGCTGTACACCTTTTGCTGTTCATTACCAGAAAATATACAATTATTAACGCCAAAGTAAAACTCATTGACGCAAAAATACATTCATTTTATTCAATCGACATTCACTAGCGTAGATACTCAACCATCTGCATCAAATGGCATTTCATAGCGCCAACAGAAGACCATTAACACCATTCTACTATACGTTAGGGATAATAAAATTTCAACTACATAAGAGAAATATCTTGCCTAATTGAAATGTAATTATCCCTAATGTATAGTAGAATGGTGTTAATGGTCTTCTGTTGGCGCTACAGAATGCCCTTTGATGCAAATGGTTGTGTATCTACTTTAGTGATTGTCGATTGAACAAAATGAATGTATTTTCACGTTAATGAGTTTGAGGTTGGCGTCAATGATAGTATATTTTCTGGTAAGAACAGCATAAGGTGCAATAAACAAAGAATGGAAAGAAATTTTTCGGTTGTCCGGAGTTATTCTCAATAAAATTTGTGACAATTTATGTCCATGTTTGAACAAGAAAGCACTGTTTGCTTTAACGCGAGCATGCAATTAATCCGGATATTTTTTCTTGTGTAAACGGTCAACAAACCCGAACACAATTTTTTTGTTAATTCGAATACTTTTTGAACCCGAAGACTTTTGCTGTAGAGTAAACGTAGCCTTAGATATAATCGGCGAGATATTCTGTCAGCTTGAGCTATCTTATTCTCGCTACCAATGCTGCTAATTGCAGCCAGCTAATAAGACTGCTCATATTCGAAAAATCAAAGACGCATATCTTATACCTTAATTTATGTAATATTTAACAAATGAGCAGGAGAGTTTTATTGGATTTAAAACACGAGGCGAGAGCCAAGTGTTTTAGATCCGATAAAGCACGTTTTGTGAGTTTTTTGAATAGCTTAAAAAATTTTGCAGGTTTAGCACTGTAGAGGTGATTTCAATCCATCGGTTCTTAAAGTGGGTTCAGCGACCCCAAATGGGGTCGACAACTGTCTCAAATGGGGTCGTAAAGATCGATTATGGTCATAGAGATCACTCAGTCCTTAGGGGCCGATTACAAGCTGGTTCGGTTTATCGGGCTAACTCGGTTAGCCGGAATGATTTTCAGTGAGCGATGATGTGGATGATTCCACAACGGTCAGTAGGTAAAGTGTGTTATGTATTAGGGATGTCTGTGCTATATGCTCTCGCGAATAATGCGTCTGGCTGTTGTGATGGATTGTTGATATTGATTAGTTAAATAAACATACACTACAACTGGGGACGACGATGGCTCTGACTAGTTAGGGAATTATTTAACAGAAACCCTATTATAGTTATACTGCTTTACTTGGTTTCACAATAGCTGGATATCTGGGGAAAGTAGAACAGTCCGACGACTCGTTCGAATCCTGGGCGTCTTACACGGAGCGCTTAGAACAGTATTTCGACCTCAGTGAAATTGCGGACGAAAAGAAAGTTGCAGTATTGCTAACTTTGTTAGGAAGAAAAACGTACCGGACCTACTAAGGAATCTAACCGCCCCAGCAAAGCCAGCGTCGAAGACATACCAAGAACTTATAGAAATGGTGGATAAACAGTTGGCTCCAAAACCATCAATAATCGCAGAGAGGTTCAGATTTTACAACAGTCATAAGTTTGAAGACAAAAACGTAAAGACGTTTCTTGCAGAAGTGAGAAAGTTATCACTTCATTGCCACTTTGATATTCTGAACAATATCTGACGAGATAGATTTGTGTCATCTTTCCTGCGCTCAAAGTTTATGGAAGTCATCCAGTTACCGGATGACTTCCAGGGTATCAACTGAGGGTGACTGCCTGAGAATTAGGATAAATAATTTTAACGACTAGGAACGACTTTGAGATAAGTTATTTAAATTGGTTCGACAATAGAACTTATTCAAATGGATGGCAAGAAGTGCGAAAATATTTCTGAAGTGAATAGTAGAGCTCACAGATGTCTTCAGCTCGACCAATTTCACAATGTTTTTCAAAATCATTAATTATAAGTCCCAAGGAAACAGTAAACTGAGATGTAGTCGAAATGTCAGGAAACGAAGTCTTAAAATATAAAAAGTGGAAGGTAGCCCATGTTGGGATTAAGCGATGGACTGAGTTTGCGTTTGAGAAGGCTTTCTCTGACAAGAAGTTCAGAGTTGAAGGACGAAGAAGACAAGATGGTGAAGTCGTCAGGTGAGACGGGGTGTCCAGTGTCACAGTGATATGACAGGATGCTTGTCGAAGGATTGACTCGCTTCTTGCCAGTAGGTGCAGAGATGCCCAAGTGCTCTGAGATTCGTGTGTGAAGCCGACTCGTCTGGCCGACACAACGAACTACATCGTTGACACTTAACAGTAAACAACACGAGATCTCAAAGCCTTGGGAATCCCGTCCTTAAAAACAAAAAAGTGAGACAACCGGGGAGAAGGACGGAAAACAAAGCTGAAGTTAATGTGAGCAAAAGCACTGGAAAGCAAGTGGCAGGGTTGTCTCCGACAAGGATCTTTTGTGGATTGAAAGAGCAAAACATCCAGAAGAGAATATTGTCGGAGACAACCTTGCCACTTGATAAGGCCTTAGAAATTCGATGCAATTGAAGAACCGTGCAGAAAACTTATTCGAAGGATGAAAATCAAGGCCCGGCAAAATATTCGTAAGACATGCATATTTGTGTCAAAAGGTTTATTTAGATCTAACGTTTCGTTGCTTTATCTGATGATGTTGCGTCTTAAGCAACGAAACGTTAGATCTAAATAAACCTTTTGGCACAAATATGCCTGTCTTACGAATGTTTTGCTGGGCCTTGATTTTCAGCCTTAGAAGTTGCTGTGACCGTGGAGATAGTGGATAAAGATGTTATCTAATTACAAGAGAAAGATAAAGAAGCTAAAGTTGAATACATTCAAAAGGAGCGTCAAAGTAACCAGTCTAATTCGAATCCATCCTAACGAGGGCAAGGTCTCACTTGTTTTAGTTGTGGTGATACTGGGCACTCACCAAACAATTGAAGATTTAAGAACGCCTATTGTCATGGCTGTCGCAAGAAAGGTCAGATTAGAAGTGCGTGCTTGAATAAATGTAAAGAGAATCGCACATCTGGTGAGTTAAAGAATGCAAAAGATGTACAAAAAGTTTCAAAGGAAGAAAGTTAGAGTGAAGACGATATTTCAGACCAAGAGTGTGAAGTGGGCTACTTCAAAGTAAATTCCATCCAAAGTAAGAAATCCAAACCTATTATGATCGAGCTAAAAATAAACAACAAGAACGTCCAAATGGAGCTTGACATGGGGTCCTAAATTTTTGTTACGTCCAAGCGCGAATTTGAACGAAGTTTCGGCAGAAAGAAACTCAACCACAGTCATGTTAAGAACATTCTCGGGAGAGAAGATTAAACCTTTAGGCATTGCGCGTGTGAAAGTCGATTATCAAGGTCATAAGAAACATCCCGATTTATTCGTAGTAGAGAAAGAGATTTCCACGATGTTTGGCTGGTCGTGGTTAGAAAGGTTTCATCTTAACTGGAAAGAGTTAAAGAATGTAGCGAAAGTTGACAAAATGAATCCAAAGGTGACCCGACCAACATTAGACCAGTTATTTGCCAAGTATCAATCTGTACTCGGAGGAGTTGGTAAAGTTACAGACGTGAAAGCAAACCTTACTTTTAATTTTTAAAGATGAACCAGAACCTGTAGTCTGTAGAGCAAGAGCAATCCCTTTTGCGCTGAGACCAAAGGTAGAGGAAGAGCTTAATAAGTTAGAAGACATGGGAATTATATCAAAGGCACACACCATTGAATGGGCTACACCAGTGGTACCAGTGGTCAAGAAGAACGGCAAAGTACGTGTGTGTGTGGATTTTAAAGTGATATTGAACGCACAGCTGATGGTTGATCAACATCCACATCCACGAATTGAGGACATTTTAGCTTCTCTCTCGGAAGGAGAGAAATTCACAAAGTTAGATTTGCGATGGGCATACTTACACATGGAAATGTTCGATGAATCAAAAAATATTTAACAGTCAACCCCCACATCAGGTAGAGGGTAGTAATTGCAAGTTTACTACTTCAGGGATTGTCGACCCTGCCTACGCGTGACTCGAGTTCAACTGGCTCCGGTTGATAGCACTCGGTATGGGCCTCTATTCATGGTGATGAGTTGCCTGCTGCCTTGTAGGTAATGTCTTTTTTGGCAAAGGCTAAGAGTCCTCCCCTGACAGAAAAGGTTGGCGCCAGGAAGGGCATCCGGCCATAAAAATCTCAAGCCTCGAAAGCGCTCAATATGGCAGTCAAGAAACATGGGCATGGTACAGCCTGAAGCATCCATGGGGGTCCCCATCCCCCCTCGTTAAAACTCAAGATGGAGAACCCGAGAGAAACGTGCGTGGAAGAAACTCCATGGATGAAGGCAACGCGTCTGTGCACCACATGGACCTGGGCTCATAAGGTTTGGGTGGTGGAATGGAGGAAGCATGAAAGGAAAATCAAGTGAAATAGTGGAGGTGTTGGAAAGGCGGAGAGTTGATGTATGCTGTGTGCAGGAGAGACGATGGAAGGGTGGAAGCACAAAGATGGTGAGAGGAAAGAGTGCACCGTACAAGTTTCTGTGGCAAGGATTTCCTGAAGGGAATCATGGTGTGGGGGTGTTAGTGTCAGAGGAGTTTGTGGATAAGGTAGTTGAAGTGAAGCGTATGAGTCAACGTTTGACGATGATGAAGCTGGTGATTGGGAAATGCCTGATGAATGTGATATCAGGTTATGCGCCACAGGTTGGGCGAAGCCAGGTTGAGAAGGACATGTTCTGGAATGCTGTGCATGACTTAGTAGAAAGGTTGAAGAAGGAAGAGATGGTGGTTCGTGGTGGAGATTTGAATGGGCATGTTGGTAGAGAAAGTGATGGGTATGAAGGAGTACATGGAGGGTTCGGCTGTGGTATTAGAAATATGGAGGGTGAAACGATCTTGGAGTTTGGAGATGCAATGAATGTGATTGTGTGTGGAATGCAGTTTAAGAAGGATAACAACAAGATAGTGACGTATTCGTTGGATGGATCGAATACCACGGTTGACTACCTGATGATAGGTAAACAGGATAGGAAATGTCCCAGGGATGCGAAAGCAATTCCTGGTGAAGAAACAGTATCACAA
This sequence comes from Heliopora coerulea, assembly GCA_030142905.1. NCBI lineage: Eukaryota > Metazoa > Cnidaria > Anthozoa > Scleralcyonacea > Helioporidae > Heliopora > Heliopora coerulea. Next base: position 136,109 of record JASJOG010000413.1, on the reverse strand, counting down.
CACCATCTGATACTGGCCGATATGAAGGTGAGAGGTGCAGTGAAAGCGCAGAGGAAGAAATTCCAACCAAGGAGAAAAGTGTGTAGGCTGAATGATGAAAATGTGCGAAGGCAATTCCAGGATAAACTGGCTCTGGGGGAGGCTGGGGAGGGTGATGCGAATGTGGTATGGGAGAAGACAAGAAATTTTTTGTTGAATGCAGAAAGTGAGGCATGTGGATGGACAAACATGTTGGTGGAATGAAGAGGTCGAGAAGAAGGTGAATGAGAAGAAGTCGAAGTTCAAGGTGTGGTGTCGGGCAAAGGGTACTGCTGCAGAAAAGGCAGTGTTGAAGGAGTATATAGCAGCAAAGAAGATGGCCCAGCAGTGGGAGAGAAAGAGATTAAGAGAAAAATTCAACACATAAGAAAGGCAAAAATCTTTGTTCAAGATAGCAAAGCAGATGGCGAAGGAAAGGCAAGACATGGTTGGAGTGAACTGCCTGAAGGATGAGAGTAGAAATATAGTTGTGAAATGGAGATGGAGGGAGTATATATAGAGCAACTATTGAATGTATAGAATGATTGGGATGGAATTGTAGAATGTGGGATAGTTGAAGGACCAAGAGAGTTTATCACAGAGATGGAAGTAGAGAAGGCAATAGGGCAGATGAAAAATAGTAAGGCGGGTGGTCCGACGGAATTGGTGGGTGAGATTATCCGTGCAGTTTGTCGGTTAGGGATGAAGATGACGAAGATCTGCAATATGGTTGTGGACGAGGAAAAGATACCGAGGGACTGGGAGCTGAGTACCTTTTACCCATTTACAAGGGAAAAGATGATCCATTGGAGTGTGGGGGATATAGGACAATAAAGCTGTTAGAACACGGGGTGAAGGTATTTGAGAGGGTTCTGGAGAGAAGGTTGAGAGGGAAGGTAAATATTAATGGCATGCAGTTTGGATTTATGCCTGGGAGGGGGACGACAGATGGGATCTTTGTGGTACGACAGATGCAGGAGAAGTTTCTGGCAAAAAAGAGACCATTGAATTACGCATTTGTGGATCTGGAGAAGGCATTTGATTGAATACCAAGAGAAGTGATTAGGTGGGCATTGAAGAAGCTGGAGGTTGAAGAATGGCTGGTGAAAGCAGTGGTGATAATGTATAAGAAAGCGAGAACAATGGTGAAAACGAAGCATGGAAACAGTGAGGAGTCTGAGGTGATGGTTAGGGTACATCAGGAATCGGTTCTGAGTCCTTTATTGTTTGTGGTTGTGATGGAGGCGCTGACGCAAGTAGTTAGAGAGGGCTTGTCGTGGGAGCTGTTATATGCTGACAATTTAGTTATGATGGCTGAGAGCATTGAGGAACTTAAGGAGAAAGTACTGATGTGGAAAAAGTGAATGGAGGGGAAAGGGTTGAAGATGAACATTGGTAAGACAAAGGTGATGGTGTCAGGGAAGAATTGTGGTGATGTTGAAAGACTGAGGAAGTGGCCATGTACTGTATGTGGAAAGAGTGTTGGGAGCAATTCTATCAGATGTACGGGAAGCAGTGGATGGGTATACAAGCGATGCTCAGGTGTAAAGGGCTCACTGGTTAGAACTGAGGATACGTTTGTGTGCAAGAGGATAGGAATGTGGAGGAGAGCTTGGATCTGGGAAATGGGGTTTACTTAGAAAATGTTGGAAAGTTTTGTTACCTGGGTGATATGCTGAATGTGGGTAGAGGAGCGAATTTTGGATCCGTGGCAAAGGCGCGTTGTGCGTGAAGGAAGTTTAAGGAGTTATCAGGGATCTTGACAAGGAAGGAAGTGTCACTTGAGCTGAAGGGGAAGCTGTATGTGACGTGTGTGAGGAGTGCTATGGTATATGGAAGTGAAACGTGGGCCATGACGGCGGAGCAGAGTGGGAGATTGGAATGTACGGAGATGAGGCTGGTGAGATAGCTATGTGGTGTATCCCTGAGGGATAGAGTGCCGAGTGCAGAGCTGCGGGAAAGAATGGGGATTGAGTCAGTGTCTGATGCCGTGAAACGAAATAGGTTCAGATGGTTGGGACATGTGCTGCAGAAGGATGATGATGATTGGGTGAAAAAGATCATGTCGTTTGAGGTGGGAAGTAAGAGAGGACAGGGGAGGCCGAGGATGACATGGAGCCAGGTGGTGGAAAGGGACATGGGAGAGTGCGGGTTGAAAAGGGAAGATGCGAAGGATAGGGAGAGGTGGAGGAGGCTGCTGTGTAGATCCGCCGACCAACCCCTGCGTAAGTAGGAAAAACGGCGGTAAAACGACTGTTGTTGTTGTTGTTGTTGCTGTTGTCAACACCCACAAAGGTTTATACCGGTTTAATTCATTGGTATTTGGGGTTGCATTGGCACCTGTCATATGGCAAAGTACAATGGACCACATTTTACAAGGAATTCCGCAAGTCCTTTGCATTTTGGATGATATAATAATCTCTGGGAGAAATGATGCTGAACACGTGCAGAATATGGAAAGTGTTTTGGATCGACTACAGAAATACAAGTTCACTTGGCAAAATGTCATTTCTTACAGGAAAAAGTTGAGTATTGTGGGCATGAAATTGACAAGCATGAAATCCATCAGGCAGAGGAGAAGGTTAGAGCCATAAAAGAAACACCGTGCCCACAAAACCTTACTCAACTGCTTGTATTTATTAGCCTGGTAAATTATTACCGTAGATTTCTTCCAGTTATTGCTTCAGTTCTTAGCCCACTCCAAGAAGTTTTGGAAGCAAAGGAGTTAGTGATATCAGACCAAGTTCTTAGTCATCACATCCCAGAAAGACCGATTCCGATAGCTTGCGATGCTTCATATTTTGGAGTAGAAGCGGTTCTTTCACACACGTTTGAAGATGGTACAGAAAGACCCATCGCTTTCTCATCGCGTAGCCTAAGATTGAGAGAAATTATTCACAGATAGACACGGAAGTCCTTTCCATTGTTGTTGGCATCAAGACGTTTCACACCTACCTTTATGGAAGACATTTAACCTCGATTACTGACCATCAACCACTTGTAAGCATTTTTAATCCCGCGAAGGATTACCAGCGATAACAGCAGCAAGATTGCAACGGTATGCTGTATTCCTGTCTGGTTATAGTTATGACATTGAGTATCGGAACACAAAGCACCACACAAATGCAGATGCCCTATCGAGATTAGTTCAACAACGAGATTCAAACAAAGAAGTTGATCCAGATTCGGTCGATTTATTTCATCTAACACAGTTTGACCAGTTTATAGATAGATAGATGTTTTTATTTGGTAAAGCTTGCAGCCACAGGCTGAGTTATGTTTACATTACAAAATACATTCACTTTCACTATGTTACACCAGTTCTACAATTTACCTGGAACTAACGGAAGTTTAAAAACGATAAGTAAAAAATTACTCTAGTCGACCATTTTTGGAAAATTCGATTCTAATTTTAAGAGTTATTCAATCTAAAATACTAAAATTGGCTAAAATTTTAATGTGCTTGCGATAAAAAAACTGTTTTTAAAATGGTTTGTTCTGAAGTTCACATTAAACTTATGTTTGGTCCTAAGTTCGGTAGCATAGGTATTTCGAGGAGGGAGAAATTCGTGAAGTTTGTGGTTTTCGTCACTCATAATATCCAGGAAAAGATTATTCGTTATCTCTTCTCTTCTGGTACTGAGGTGTTGGAGGCCAGTAAATATCAGCGCATCTGCATATGAGGTCCAGGGGTAGATTATTTTCAACGCTCTTTTCTGAATCATTTCCAGGTCATTGGATAGGTAGTTGGACAGGCTGTTGTGGAAGACCGGGCATGCATATTCCAAGATTGGTCAAATACATGTGCTGTAAAATACAATTAATTCCTTAGTCCCAACTTTGGCACGTTTGAGTTGTGACAAAAAATACAATCGCTTTCTTGCTTTCACGATGGTTTGGTAAATGTGATCGTTCCATTTTAAATTGTTGGAAACGGTTAATCCGAGGATTTTTGCACGCGGAACCACCTCCAAAAGGGTATCGTTCACAATAACTGGATCGAAAGTAGCACTTGGTTCACCAAAGCCAATACGTTATTCTTTACATTTCTTTTCATTTAATTAAAATTTTAATTCAGAGATTTGGGTTAGTAGATCATTAACTGTGGCCTGAATTCTGCTTTCGCTGCATTTGCTGACTAATTCATCTACAGTTGTGTCATCTACGAACTTCCACATGTCACCACAAGAGACTGTTAGTTTATCGATCATTATTAAATATAGCCATGGGCCTAATTTTGTACCCTGTGGAACTCCGGCGGGAACTTCAGCCTAATCCTAGTAATCCTCTTGGTTTAGCTTTACCCTTTGTTTTCTGCATGTGAGAAAATCTGTAATTCATTTGACAACCCAAATGCGGTAAATTATATGTTTGGAGTTTGGTAACCAATAAGCCATGATCTATCAGGTCAAAAGCCTTTTTAAAGTCAAATAAGATTCTGACCGTAGCACCAGTTCCATCGGTAAAACCATTCCAAGAGTGTAACATACTTAAAAGTGCAAACGTCGGGCTAGATTTTGGAATTGTGCCAAATTGATTAGGATCAATTCTTTGGAGTACAGTTAGTTTAATGTATTCTTCTACTATATAATCCTCTGCTATTTTGGAGATGATAGGTGTTAAGGATATTGGTCGTAGATGTTTAATTGCCTCTCGAACGGGTTTTTGTTTCGGAATTGGAAAGATATCCGCGTGTTTCCATATCGAAGGGAGACGTGCTTTTTTATAGGATAGATTCAATATGTCTGAGATAGGTGAGGCTAAGATATCAGTGTTTTCCTTCAATAACCAAGCTGGAATGCCGTCTGGGCCACTAGCTTTGTTTGGGTTTAAGCTTACAAGGTGTTTGAAGACAAAGAACTCGGACGTACAGAAGGATTGGTTAATTAGTTGGGAATTCTCAATAGCGTCTCGATTCGTAAAACAAGATGGCAATGGGTCGAAGACTTTCATTGGCTCGAGGAAGGTTTGATTTATTAGATTGGCAAGGTGGTATGGAGTGTTGGGTGTTTGGCCAGTCCTACGTTCTAGGTTTTGCAATAAAGACATCGAATCTTCGCGATAGGTGATCTGTGACGCCAAACCACTAAGCTTTTTGACTTCCTTCCACCAAATAGACGGCGAGCATTCTTTTAGGTGTTCTACTTTTGACTTATAGAACTTCGATCGACACGATTTACGCTCGCGGTTTACTCGATTTCTTAGAGTTTTGAACAGACATGTATTTCCTTGGGCCAGGGCCTTTTGACGACGATGAATTGCTTCTTTCAGAGATTGAGACATCCAAGGCAGTTCGTTACAATATTTAATTTTCGTCGTAATGGGAAGTAACGAGTCCAATCCAGATTTAATAATTGACCGTAGCATCCACTTCTTTTAAAAAGGTACTCATCGCAAGACGTTTTGATGGTCTCAGGTCTCTGGATTTCACACAAATTTTTGTTTTTGGGATTTGCTGTCTTTCTAAAGGTTGGACTTCCACAGTGTAGTGGTCAGAAAGGCCGAAAGCCGGGCTTTTAATTGGGTCATTATAAAAATTGTTCGTATTGGTGAAAATTAAATCTAGCCGATTCGGACCTCGTGTTGGAAATTTTACAATCTGTCGGAGTTTAAAACCGTTGGTTATTCGAGATGTGGTTAATTTATTAAAATCGCCAAGTAGAATTATTCCGCTATAAGGGAATTTGGTTTCAATTGTTGTTAATGACTCATATAGATAATTGATCGCTTCCTGGTCGTTTCCCCCGGGAGGATGGTACATGTTGCATAACATAATACAGGAATTCCCCTAGGAAGACGTAAAGGTCTTAGTTTTACCCAAATAGCTTCAATATTTGTGTTCATCATGTCGTACAATACTTCGTATCCTATGGAGTTTCTTATATAGACACAAACACCGCCATGTTGGCCATTGGATCTATCGCGGCGTTCAATGTTGCAACCAGAAACGGAGACGATGTTATCATGGATATGATTTTGTAACCATGTTTCAGTGATGCAAATGAGGTCAACGTTTCTAAGGGTAATTGATTCGCGCAGCTCGTCTATCTTGGGGGCAAGGGACATGACATTGGATAACATAATTAACGGTACAAATAAGGTTGGAGGGCGTACCTCGTACGGTGGTTTTGTTCTTGCTACTTTAATACAGTTTAAAGCATTATGCTTTAAACTTCGTTTAGTTCCAACAGATTTAGTGCATGGTAAGGTTTTACGTACAATAATTCTTGTAGGGATAGTCATAGTTGTTACAACGCCACTTACTTCTTCTGTGACTGGAACAGCTGACACTACGTTGACTGGGTATGGGGGACTCTTCAAAAGGGAACGTTGGGAGGAGGCATTGGAATTTCCATCAATGGTCTTGGAAAGGGGGGAGGGGGCACTAGGGAAGGAGGAAGAGCCACTAGAATTTTCCTCACTTGTCTTGGAGAATATGGAGGTCGCCATGGATACTGGTGGGAGTCTGGGAACTGTAGAGGAGGGTTGATATACATATTTGGTGACATTGGCACTCGATCGCGGGATAAAAACGGGGCAAGAGGCAAAGGACTGTTCATCGTATTTCTGTACAAAGACCTATCGTGGAGAAAATCACAACGTTCCTTTTTCAGACAGTAACCTCTCTTTTGTAAAAAAGGACAAGGAATGTTGCGCTTTTGCATGTTATGAAATGTCTTTGGATATTGAAAATTTTTAATATGGTGGGAGAAGTCACAGGAATTTTCTTTAACACACGAGCCACGTTTACGTAAAAATGGGCATGGAATAGTATGCTTGGGAATATTTGGATCGCGTCGTATTTGCTCTTGACTACATTTTGTGCTGGTATTATTACTTGAGACAATAATATTACTCATATTGTTTTCACTGTTTTGACTACTTATTGTTTCCAACTCCCTAGAGATGACATCTCGTTGATTAGTATTGTTTCTTTCATTAAGTGTTTTCCGTTCAGCTTGGTCTTCAATACCCTTTGTGTGTATGTTATCTCTTGGGACAGAGGGATTGCTCATGTCATTGTTTTCTGCGATTTGCCTACTCATTGTTTCTTTTTCCACATGCAAATTTTTGCTATTGGTTTGAAGATTTGCATTTAATATGTCTTCGAAACGCTCGTTAATCTCATGTAGATTTTCTTGCAATCTGAGTATTTCATCATTAAGTTTAACCACATATTGTAAACTTATCTGCATATCCTTGTTGTACTTCGTTTCCAAAATAGCCAAGTCGAGCTTTAAGCCTTCTACATCAGCACACACTTCACTATAATTTGGAGGGAAGATGACATATCGATGCCTTGAACTCCGGTTGGTTTTGTTTTCCCGGCAGGCTCGTTGATCCCGTCTCTACATATTATTGAACACAATTTATTCAGTTGCCGATTACATGTGCTACCTTCAGACGCCAAACAAAGAAAGATCCTACGCTGCGTCAAGTTTATCAACAAACAATGTCAGGTTGGTCCAAACCCACAAAAGATGATCTTATGCAGTATTATATTCGACGCAGTGAGATCACAATTGCCCAAGGATGTCTCATATGGGGAGTTCGGATCGTCATACTCCCAAAACCTTCGCAAGCGTGTGTTACAAGTTCTGAGTTCTGCACACCTAGGAGTTGTGAAGGCGTTGGCAAGGAGTTACGTATGGTGGCCAGCGATCGATAATGAAATAGAGCAGATGACAAAGCGCTGTGGGAGGTGTGTGGAAGCGCAAAGTAATCCAAGAAAGGTACCCATCCACCCGTGAGAATGGCCAAGTAAACAATGGCAAAGAATTCACATCGATTTCACTGTACCTCTAGAGGAGAAGCAGTTTCTTACAATAGTGGATGTACATTCTAAATGGCCGGAAGTCTTACCAATGAACAAGATAACAGCGATAAAAACGATAGAAATCCTGCGAATAGTATTTGCACGAAACGGTCTTCCGGAGCAAATTGTTTCCGATAACTGGCCACAGTTCACCTTCATCAAATTCCAGAATTTTATAAAGACGAATGGCATCACACACTTTAAATCAGCACCCCCTCTTCCCGCGACAAATGGCTTAGCTGAAAGATTTGTAAGGACCTTCAAACAGAGTTTGAAGACAATGAAAGACGAATTTATGTCGCTGAATAAGATAGCTAATTTTTTTGTTGATGTATCGAAATGCAACTCATTCTATAACCAATGAGACGCCAGCCAAATTGTTCTTTGGTCCAAATCTTCGTTCAAGTCTAGATCTGATCCGACCTGACATACACAGAACTGTTTAAGATAAACAGATGAGACAATCACTAAATGACAAAAAGGCGATTATCCGTTTCTTTGAAATTGGTCAACCTGTGGCCGCACGAGACTACAGAGGACAAAACAAATGGACGGACGGTAAGATTAATGCACGCTTATGACCATTAATGTACGAAATCAAGACCCAAACTGGGAGTTACTGGAGACATCATGTCAACCAAATTCGAGAAACTACCAAGAGGAACACTTTCAGAGAACAGCATGTCTCAGTTCATCCAAACTACCACTCAAAAATGGCCGATAATGTTATGAATCTACCAAAAAACCGAACTCTGCAGTTCCAGCTGAACCACCAGAAGCACCAGAGCTCGAGGAAAATAATGGCGTTTCAGAAGGTACCACGGAAATAGTACGTCGTTACCCAGCGAGAGAACGCAGAACACCAGAACGTTACATCAAAACAGTATTCCTGATTTTAAATTTATTTATTTATTTATTTATTTATTTCTGTATTGATTTATTTATTGTTAGTTTTTATTTTTATGCTGTTCAAGACTTTAATAAGAATTGGCATTTTGAATGGAGAGGAGGAGATGTGATGTATCAGGGTTGCCTGTGGTATATGCTCTCGTGAATTATATGTCTGGCTGTTGTGATGAATTGTTGATATTGGTTAGTTGTAAACAGTGGCGTAGCCAGCACAAAATGTTTGGTGACGCAGATTTAGGTTTAATGTTGGCCCACGAAGCGCCACCATGGTGGCGCCGAGGGGGAAAATTTTTAAAAATTCAACCCCCTAGATCACCGGAAAATGCATCTTTTTCGCTGATTTTAACAAGTCAGAGCTACACGCTTTCAATGAACAAGTAAATTTTTATTTCACTTAATTTTATACAGTTGGGTTTAAATACATTACATTACAAATAACTATTGAAATGCGTACATTAAATGTAGTTGAAGTCCGGTCAGACGGAAAACATGCGCTGTGGGCTCAGAACAAATACAGCGCAAATAGATACATATATAACGTAGCACACTGTGCGCTAGTATTATTATACATTCATCGCAGCCAGTATCTGGTCAGTTGAAGGCAGAAAACGTTTCAAACAAACCAGTATAACACACGAGGTCACCACATTTAAAGTGGTTTAAATTTTAATTTTAATTTTAAATTTTAATTGGTTTTAATTTTAAATTTTAATTTAAATTTTAATTTTATCTCCCCATAATCATACAAGACTGCTATGATAATACAAAGAATGATTTTAACATTATTAAAGGAAATTAGAAGATATGAAATTGGGGTCACCACATTCTAAGTGGGTATCTACCCATAATAATACAAGTATATTAATACAAGGACTGTGACACTGGAACTGAGGGTAAAATTGAATTCATTTCACCACATTTCCCTTATGCAGGGACACTAAATCCAAGAGAAGATAACAAAATGGTGAAATTTGTTTCACAAGTCACAACACCTTACACATGCTGAGAAAAAAATTTGTTAGCCTATTATTGTGTTTACAACAGGAACAAGTTGCGGAAAGTCATTTATATAGAAATGCTAGCCTTCTGGGTTTCTCAACAAACTTTTTAATCACTTCCTCATGGAAAACATTTGCTTTCTCCTTCTCTTGTAAAATATCTCTATGGATGGAAATCCTACAGAGAGAGCTAAGTCGACCTTGACCCATGGTGTTTCTCAAATAACTCTTTACCCTTTTTAAACAAGAAAATGACCTTTCAACGGAAGCACTTGTTACAGACAATACACCATTCATTTTAAGCAACTTCACAACTTCATGAAGGCTAGATTGAAGATTAAACTTGAAAATATACTTAAGCAATTCCATGCTAGTATGTTTATGAAAATCTGTGTCATTATAAACAAATGCAAGCTGACTTTTAAGCATTGGTAGCTCAAATAAGGCTCCATACATGTCTTCGAGAAGACCAAGTTTATCAGAGGGTACTTTCCCTTTCCATTTCTTAAATGCTGAGGGGTTTATAAGATCTAAAAACCCAAACCGTTCCATATCATGAAAACGGTCATTCAACATACCTACAATAGCATCAAGAATTTCAAAGAAAATTTGTTTATAATTGTGTTTTCGTTGTAATCTGGATTCTGGATGATGACCTACTTTCTCCACTGCTTCATCATAAAATGCAGAATATTTCACATCAGTCCTCAGAGAAGAAACAAAGTCCTTGAACTTTTCTATCTTTCTCATTCCAAAACAGAAATCAGTGCCTGTGTTTTGTAGAATTGCATACAGCTTGACTTCTCCAGAATTGCCTGAAAAACACAAACTAAAAAACTGAACAAAAAATCATCCAGGTACCCAAGTAAGCCACTTACCTTGCTCAGGGTATCATCATCCCATCCATTTGGGTGATCGACAACATTTTCAAAAATCTCCAAAAGTTTTTGATAATTGTCATACAGAACATTCACAACACGAGCTCGGTAATACCATCTTGTATCACCTGGACTGGGAAATTCAAGATTATGTGAAGAAAGGAATGCCTTTCTTCTAGGAGCATTACTTGTAAATGTTGAAAAAGCTGCAATATTAACAAAAAAAACTTTGACTGGTGAAATAGATGATGCTGACTGGCACAATACAAGATTTAACCTGTGTGCAGCACAATGAACAAAATGTGCAAAAGGATACTCCTGGCGTATTTGGCCTTGAACTCCATTAATTTGACCTGACATTACAGATGCACCATCATAGGTTTGCACAATCAGCTTTTCCTTTACATTAGTGTGATTATTTAATGTATCTTTCACCACTTGAGATATAGCAGTAGCATTCCTGTCAGAACTAGCATCAACCAAAGCAAGCTGCCGTTCAAGAATTTCACTCCCTTTATCTAAACGAACTATCATACTTAATTGTTCTTTTGTTGATACATCTGTTGTTTCATCAACTTGTACATTCAAAAAAGTACAATCATTGATCTCTTGGAAAATTTGATCTTCAATTATAGAATCAATGCAATGGATGAGATCATTCTGAATGTCAGGGGAGACCCCAGTAAAACGACTATCTCCTCCCAATCTAATTTCAGACAACCTACCATGCAATCGCCTCTCAAACACTGAATCCATCTTGGCAAAGCTCTCAAGCAATTCTCTATAATTTCCTTTATTTAAACTGTCTTCAGATTCATCGTGGCCTCGAAAGGCCATTTCTTGTCTAGATAGATATAAAACAGCTTCTGTTATGGTCTTAAGTATTTCTCTGTTTTGCCTTACCTCTTCATTGTGTCGTTGAATCTCATCACGGTGGGCTTGGGAAATAAGAGAGTCTCTACGAACTCCAGAGCCATATGTTTTCCACGTCTTGTACGCACCCATGTGCGATTTTGCCTTCTCATGCTTCTTACAATCAGTGAGGAAGTTTCTTAAGTTGGTGTAGCCAGTATTTGCCCAGGTAGCTGAGTTGCTTGGACAAAATAAAAGACAAGGCCAGCAGAACATCGCCTTCAAACTCAAACTTCCACAAAGCCAATCTTTCTTCTCATACCAGGAATCCCTAAAACTCCTTTGGCCAGTGGTCAAACTGAGATTTGGCGTAGGTCGCTGTTTCACAATAACATTTTGCTCCGCAGATGGTCGAGCAGAGAACGGTTTCTTTAACAAACCACTAATGACATCGGCTTCAGCAACAGCCCGATTTGTTACGCTTGATGATGAAGCCATTCTTTTATTTCATTAAACAAATTAACCACTAACGCCGAACACACGAGTGTAAATCTCGCAAGTAAAGAGGAAATACAAAGTAGTCGCGCTGATTTTATTCAGCGTGACTAGATCTTCCAAAACATCGCATTTGAGCATGCGCTGAAGCCGTTAACCAATCAGAATGCAAGTATTTCTTCTATAAAATATTAGAGTTGGTCACGCTGAATTTTATGAGCACGACCAACCCTTAAAATACCACGAAATACGTGGAATAAGTGGGTGTAAACGAAATGTGCCGAATAGGAGTGGAAGTTACTGGGAATGCTATGGATTTGATCATAACAGAAACCATACGTAGGGCAAATTTGCGAAAAACTTTGATGATTAATTGCAGTTTACATTTGAAAATTCAAAGGGACATTTTCCCTTTTTTTTAGGGAAATTTTTAGTCACGCTCAGCGTGACCAGCGTGACCGCTGGCTACGCCACTGATTGTATTTGAGCTTTGCAAAACGTTTTTGAATCTAGAAAAAAAACAGATCAAAAGCAGTCAAGTCTTTTTATGAAAATTTTTCCCCATAAAAGTTTATGCCGAAGCTTAGTGCTCCTGTGACGCCCCCCCCCCCCCTCTTGATAGGGCACTAACAAAGACCATTGCCAAGAGTATGATCATGAGTTCTTTAAGTATAGGATAAATACCTCGAACGTCTGCTTTAAGCCAGATACATCCTGAGGGACCGAAGGTCCAAAGGGATTTATCTGGCTTAAAGCAGACGTTCGAGGTATTTATCCGACTTAAAACACGGTTAAAGAGGTTTTCTTAAAGAAACCCCCGGGAATAGAATGTAATACACACACACGCACACATACACACACACGCACGCACACACACACACACACACACACACACATATATATTTATATATAGATATATAGATATATAGATATATATAGGGTGTATTCAATTTTTTTTCTTCTTTGACGTGGGATAACGTAGACGGTGGTTGATGGAAGACGACGAAAGTGACGACCAGATTTGCATAACGCAAAGCAGGTGGTCAAAAACTAGAAGTGTTGGTAATTTTAACGTGGCCATTAAAAATGAAGTAGACTATGATGATGATAATGATGTCACGATTGGTAAGGAATTAGAGATTGTAAACTCTTCATCACTCGCACGCATCAGTGATTTAGCCTTGCATGAAAGAATTAAGGATAGGGTTCCAAAAGCTACCATCAGCGGCACGAACTGGGCTATCAGAGCGTGGGAGGAATGGGGAATGAAAAGGAATTCTGAAGATGTTAATTGGAATGATGAGTTTCCCACGTTCCGTTCGACATTGGCGCAATACCTGATATAGAACTCCACTACTGGCTGGCAAAATTTGTGGTGGAAGTTCGAGAGAAAGGAACTGGTGAGGTCTACTGAACGTTGTTACTTTTCAAAACTGTACTATGAACGTTAATAATTTTAACGTCTGAGTTAATTCTGTTGAGTTGTAAATATCTCTGCCAAGTAATAAATTTAAGAAATGTTGCTTTGTGATTTTGCTTGATTGTATTATTAAACATTTATTTTTGTTGTTTGTATTTTTTAATCGAAATTTCAGGGATTATATATATATATATATATATAAAGTCCCGGGGACAGTATATATAATCCCAGATACCTATGTAAAACAGGTAATCAGTACATTATTAACCCCTATTTCCCCTGAGACAATTCAAAAGCCGCCGCCAGCTTTTAAAATACTCTATTGTTCTTGGCAAGTTTATTAGGCCGATAAAAACCTGGAAAGAACAAAGAAAACCTACTTAATCGTGTTTTAATGTATATTAGAACCTGAGTATCAATACAACCACCCCTATTGCCAGGCAGAAGTGGTTGTAAATTGCAGGTGGTTGTAAATGGCAGTTAGTAATATGACATTGCAGAAACTATGTTCAAAGATGCTATAATGTTTGCAGCTGAATTCTGTACTTCCTACTCAACTAAATTAGGGCTTTGCTGTAATATCAAAAAAAAAGCATTAATAATGAAGAAAAACTTGAACTTTTTCAAAAAAGAACTTTCAAAATATTTTCCACTAAAACAAAGGCTTATCATTTTCAAATCAAAAACACCACCAATTATTAGTAGATCCTGGCATTTTGTTTTTGTCTATTCAACAAGAAAAAAAAATAGAGTTTCATAGGGTATAAAGAACTATTTACATTACCATTTATGAAGGCCTGTGCAGTAGCGTAACGGCCTATGGGCAGGGTTAGAGCAACTCCTAAGGGCCCCCGACCTCTAAGGGGCCCCTGATGAATCTGTAATTGAAATATATGTCTATACTAAGAAGGGTGACGAGGGCCCCCGAACAAAAATTTCCTAAGGGCCCCAAGTAGTTCCGTTACGGCACTGGGCCTGTGCTGCCCTTACCATCCATCAAATGTTACCTGATGGTGGTATTGAACAGGGTAACTGATGATAAATACAACACCAGACATAGTAAAGCCTTCATTTGTATTTGAGGTGTCTGAGAGGCTGATCCAGAAGAAGACAATGATGTTTAGTTGTGCAACCCTTCAGCTTTTTTTTTGAAAAACATACACTGATGAACACTTGTAATTTCCACATTTTGTGGCTTTATCCTTTTTTCCCTGAAAGCTGATCCAACAACTTTCTTAAGGATTCAGGGAACAAACTACAAGATTCATATTGACCATCAAAATTCGTTATCAGATGATGGTATAAATATGTAAGTTTGTAAATGCAATTTATTACTGTTTTTCAACGTCAGACTACTGTAAATAGAATAAGAGTGTTGAAAAACAAGCATTATTGTGGATTGCTGATATTGCATATGATTGGTACAGATCTGTTACTTGTGAAGTGTTTAAATTTCTTATGACTATGCTGTGATTAATGTTTATTGGTTACAATTTCAGGATTCCATGGCAAGGTGACAGAAGTGTTATGATTGATAGGTAAGTTCTAAGTTGTGTTTACAAGGTAACAAATTTGGCTTTATGTACAGTAATCATTAAATTCTATTCCAGCTCTACTTTTTGGGAAGTTTCCATAATGTCTATTAAATTACTGTATCATTTTGGATGTTGGGATATGCACCTCCTTACTTGACTGGGTGCCAATGTCAAGGGGCATGTTATTCCTTCCATCACGTGCATACATCCACTGTGATTTGGAAGAAAATCAAATACCGTATTTTCCTGGGAATTACCCGCAGGTTATCTGCTGATTTTTCTGTTTTTGAAGCTGCTGTGGGTAATACGGCAGTGCGGGTAAAATCTTAATTTCAACATCAACATTTCGCAAAAGTCTCGATATCAAATCATCACAAGTGCTGTGCAGTAATAGCGTCGGGTTACTGATTCCAAATACTCGTACAAGCCTTCCAAATAATAAAGAAATTTAGGAAGTTTCTAGTTCCTTTGGAGTAATTATCAGTTTTAGTACACTATCATTTTATTATAGTCTGGAATAAAAAACGTATTTGACCGGTGCAATACTCTAATGTATCGGACCCTTCAGCAACCAATCAGCATGCGTGATGTTGCGTACAGATCGCAGAACAAGCTTAGCCATATCATAAATTGTCAGTAATGAATTTTGTTGCAAGCACTGTTTGGATTATTTTACTCTCCTTCAGATGCCTAGTAATAGTTCTGGTCATTCACTAGTTATATTCCACTCGAGACATGGACAACGAAAGATATATTTTATTCCA
The DNA here is from genome assembly GCA_030142905.1 of Heliopora coerulea. Taxonomy (NCBI): domain Eukaryota; kingdom Metazoa; phylum Cnidaria; class Anthozoa; order Scleralcyonacea; family Helioporidae; genus Heliopora; species Heliopora coerulea. Next base: position 120,424 of record JASJOG010000413.1, on the reverse strand, counting down.
GGACACTGTTGTCAGACATTTCTTGGGGACAGAATGTTTTCCCCTTTTTCTTTGACTGAAAAAAGGGAAGAAAAATAGTTTAATGGTGAATTAACGGAGTGAGTTTTATAGGTTTAACGTTCGGGCTCATCTGGATTACATACCACCATATTCCTCTGTTGGAGTGAGGTAAATTCTTTTACTTCTTTACATAATAATTTTTGAGAAGTTAATTTTTGTCCTAAATGTAATATTCTGGGAAAGAGATATACTGTCTTGTAAAATTACTTTAGCAGCTAAAAACCTAGCAGTTAAGTATTTCCCTCTAGTAGTAGAACTTACCGTCTCTGTGTTTTCACCTGCTGAAAACGTTGAAATTATTTGTTGAGCTACACTAGCCTATCAATGTTCCCCGTTTCCCGTTGCTTTAATGCTTTAATTTTATATTTAGTTCATCGTTGGAATCCAATGTCGAGGAGCAAAAATTGAACTATGAACGATATCGAACCCTGGTCATGATTGAAGTGTCCGAGGGTAAATACTTTGATAGAAATGAAAAATGTTAAAAATGGGAGAAACATTGCGTTATTTTCATCGTAATTTTTGGAATGACCATCACCGCTACATTCGCTATAAATGCATTCGCTATTAAGGGAGAACGTGAAGGCCTAGCGAAACTTGGAGAGAATGTTGTAGAGTAATTGTTGCCAAGAGCGTTGCTGTTGTATTGCTACGTATGATGTGGAAGCCATAAAAATATTGAATAAAAATTTTTTGTTTTATTATATTAGATCATCTTATGGTATCATGAGTAGGTATTATAAGATTTTGAAACTATGGTTGTTTAAGTCGAGCCATATTATATTCTTAAAATGTGGTGACTTTTTGATGAATTATAAGTAATGGGAAAATGCGCTGATATTCCCAGTTATAAAAAATTTGCTGACTACTGAAAAAATTCGTTGATATATATTTTATGTGGAAAATGCGCTGGTATCCCCAGTTGGTGACATTTTATGGAAAAATTCGATTTTGTTGGAAATTTTGCCGACTGGTGGTAAAAAGGGCTGGTATCCCCATGTCCTATACTACGGCAATGTATTTGGCTTAAAGTCGACGTTCGAGATATTTATCCGTCATGGAACACAATTAAAAGAGGTTTCCTTCAAGAAATATTAAGCGACATGATTTGTTTTTGCTTTGAGAAGTAAAAAAGCATGTTTTTCAGATTTGTCTTCCTTGAATTAATTGTTGTCAGGGATTGTATATACAATTCCAGCTATTTCAAGTATTGTACATTTCCCGTCAGCTTTTCAAAAGCTCTTTTGGTTAGGTAGGTTTCATCGGAGGATAAAACTCTCGAAAGAACAAAGAAAACCGACCTAATCGTATTTTAATGGGGCCGACAATGACACAAACTGTTTGACTTTGGTCTCATTCTCTCCGTTCACACGTAGATCAATCTGAGACCAATCTGGGATCGATCTCAGTTCGCTTCGTCAAGATGTTCACACTTGAAATGTACTCGTTTGGATCGATCACAGTTCGCGTTCGAGTGTTCACTCTCAGACGTTTTTTAAGTTCGATCTGAGATCGATTTAACTTGCTAGTGTGAACGGGCCCTTTGAATATCGGTTTACCAAGAGACTGTTCTACGCTTGAAAATATGATGGTGCATATCTTCCTGGTCGGAAATGTTGAGGTTATTCCCCAAATATATCAAGTCTGGTGTCCATATGCTTGTAATTGTTGTAATTCAGTGGACGATTATCGCCGATCAAGTCTCACAACAATTACGACTTAATAGAAACGCGAACCGTAATTGGTGTAATTCGGTCGGCAATCAATCGGCGATTATTGTAGAAGATGAATCAGATTTAATGTCTTTAGCAATTACAACAGTTGCCGACAAATCAGCATTTAATTCAAAAGTTCATCGCCGATCTTCTGCAACAGAAAAGTGCCACATGGTGCTAAATAACGAATGAACGTCAAAAGATATTGTTCACTTCTGGTGTTTACTGCACCCCAACCACAGTAAATATTTTATATATTACATAAAGATGGGTCGAACGCAGAGTGTAACTGACGAGCGGTTTATGGATGTTGCTCGGGTGTACCCAGCCACCTTCCAAAGATCGTCGGTTGTATTTTGCGACGAAAACCCAAGCATTTCATTTTTCCTTTCCGTTAATTTTTTACGAATCTTTTCTAAGGCATGTTGTAATACTTTCTGGTATCGTAATTGTGAGGAATATTATATGACAGCGTGTAATGTTCGAAGCAAAATTTTGGCTCTCGCCCAAGTCTAATATTTTTCCCAAACCACCCACTAGCGCGGCTTCAACATAAATTGGCGATCACTAACGGAGACGTCCTGAATTGTAGGGGGAAATCGGCGTCTAAATTACAACTCTTAATACTTGATGGAAGCACAATTGTTCTAGTGGAGTCGGCATTAATCACCGATTGAACTACAATAAGAACAACTATATGAAAACCAGGTTTTATGCGGCCGGGAAGAATTAATTAGTCCATATGTTATCTTTCGCGTCAGTCCAGGGGTTGCGTGACACATAATTGCAGTATGAGCCATCAAATAAATACCTCCAATACACAAATGAAGTTGCAGGACGCAAAAAAAGTCCAAGTCGCTTGACTCAGGTGTACATTTCTAATGAACAGGGTTTTAAATGTTTACTAGTTGGTAAAAAGAAGCTAGTTTTGAAGATTAATTTCATTCGGTATTTTTAATTTTATCGACTAATTACATGATCTTTGTGTACTTCGAAACGTGGTCATTTTTTCGGACGGTTCGAACTATGCAGGTGCGAAAATATCAAGGATGTAGGAGTCCGTTATCGCAAGCGCAGGTGCGAGAGAGTTGACAGATATTTTATGATGAAGAGAGTAAACCTGACTAACTCGGCAATGGACAGATCATAGCGGGTATATGAAATATACGAAAAAGTAATCGTAAGAAAAAGATCAGAGCCCAGCTCAGAATTCTAAATGCATCGCCATAATGAAATAGGCAAGTCAAGTATTCTAAGCTGAGTTCTGATCTTTTTATTACGATTACGCTTTCCACCCGGAAAATCAATAGCCAAGATTATACGAAAAAGTGCTAGAATTGAGTTCAATATTTAATATATTATAATTGATTCTAAAAACAACAATTATATTTTCACAGGATAATTATTTACATCCTCTGTTTATTTCAATGGTAAAAATGTAAATTGATGCAGTTGATCTTTCGCTTATACGCAGAGGAAACACGATGATTCAAAAAGCTGGATCAAACGGTATTAAAACCTTTAAATAAAAAAAACAGGTAAAAGCTAGTGTCTCGAAAGAACACGTTTAAAAGCCTCTTTAATTTGAAATGGTATGACAGATTTGAATTAACTTTTAGTCCCCGTAGACCGTTCATTAATTTAATTTTGTTAGGTGGTTAATGGTTAGGACGTCTTACCGGTCATCAGAAGGTTGCGGGTTCGATCCCCGTCTGGGGCTCAGAAATCGTTTTTCTGAGTATAGATAGGGCTTGACGATCATTCATCTATCATCTTAAGATATTCCAAGCTCTCATATATCTAACATACAAACTTCAGGTAAATATTGATCTGATATCTTATTTACTAAATTTAATTGCATTCACTCCAGTTATCAGTGGGAATGCAAACATAAATACTAAGCCACAAGATGTTCACTTTTCCTCTGCACTTCACTCTACTGGACTTTTCCACTGATTACAGACTCAAATTAGATGTTAAAGAATACGTTAGTTTAAAACTGCAAGGAATATTAAGAAACGTAAGAATTTAATGCCTGCAATAACATACTTTCTAAAAAGCTTTGGAGTATGATATCCAAACGTATGACTTCGTTTGTTTCTGGGTCACAAACGCGGTTGTACCAGTATTTTGATGCAGCAAACACAAACCAGATAAATTTTTTGCTCGTATTCATGTGAATGTTTTTGAGTTTTAAGGTTGTGAGTTTAAAAAGCGCTTTAGATCTGATTCGAGGAACACTCAGTCACTCATCATATGTCCGTGACTCAACACTACTTAATCCGTAGCTCTTTCCTGTCCATACTCAATATTTTAATTCTACTTTGGCAAACGGCAGACGATTTCACTCGTAAAGAGGAAACGCGTCGGACAGGAAAAGATGAAACTGCAAGGTGTGAGATTATGCATAGAATACCGTGGAAAATGTCCCACATTCAGCGGGACGAGCCCACGTGCGGATGGACCAATGTGTGTTGGACTCTGCTGCCGTGGACTGATTATGAAGTTTAAGCAAACACTACGGCAAACACTACGGCAACGTGTTCCTACAATAGAAATTTTTATTCAGAATAAAAGAAATGAATAATTTGAAGTCCCAAGAGTATTTTCAACACTGTCCTACTTCCATACAGTACGTCGTCTAGGATATTTCTACGGTTTTACGACTAATTTAGCATTCAATGCGTAAAACGTTTCGTATCGCTAAACATGTTTGTGGAAGTTGATCGTCCAGGTTAGTGTAGTCTTGAGAAAGACTGTTGGTGGAAGTGACTGACGTTTCGACAGCCTTAGAGCCGGTCATCTTCTGAGTCAAAAGGAAAGTAAATATCAGGTTCGCCTGTACTTGTATACAAATTTGTAATTTAGATTTAGAGTTGGGGTAAAGTCTACTTATTCATACTTTTTGGTGAAAATTTGAACCTGTATCCAGGAACAAAGTTAATAAAATCCGAAAATATAACTTGAGTCTACGTTACATCTTATTTATGGTTCAAAGAACTAGATTTCTATTTTTATCTCGAATCTCATTTGCATTTAGAACTCGGAGCAAGTTTTTTAGAGAATGATTACTGCAACTGCTGGAAAACAGTACATATACATTTTATGACACAGAGCTACGTGGAAATTTGTTTTTATATAACCTAGTCAAAAGCAATTTTTCCAGGAAGTATAATATTAACTTACAAGACACTAACTGGTATTACTATATTAGCTTGTATCACAGATCTTTCATTTCCAGAAGGGTAGCGAGCCATATGATTGTTTATTTTTATTTCGGTAGAATTATGTGTAAATTAGCAAATGCTGGAAAATATCTCCTCTTTAAAAACAATGTATGAGTTAGGATTAAACTCTTACGATGGTAAACTTTAGACAACTAAGATAAATTGGTCATGAGATTCTGCATCTGTGCATACACAATATCTACGGCGACGAGATTCTTGTTGTTTTTGACAACACATGGAAGTACATAGCACTTTGTCATTACGAAATAAATGTAATCATGCCCATTAATCCAAAAACATGGTTGAATTGCCAGTATTTTTCTAAATTGACTGTCCTCTTTGATAACTATCATGAAACCAGATAACTAGCATAATTTTCATCCTAAAGTGACATAACAAGGAGCAGCTATGACATTAAAAACCCACATCCAATTTAGTCATGAAACAGAATCCAGCCACTTCTTAACCTAAGCCACGTGATGTTTGGTTGACGTTTTAGGGTTTTTTTGAAAAGACCTCTCTCGTTTACCGTTCCAATTCTTAGGATGTCTGATTTTGTACTTTATTCTATTCCCAACTCATTTCCATAACTGAATTACCAGTAAATGTAGCCGTTACTACATTATTAAGAATTAGGGTTTCAGTGAAAGCTCTAGCGTTCAAAAGGTGCGTTATCTTTTGTTAGCAGATTATGAGGATATAATCATCTTCACTCGATCAGTTGAAATTAAAAGCACATTTTTGTCATCGTAGCAGCTATATGCGTACCCACTTCCAATACTATTTAGAAGTGAGATGTATTACAAGTAAATAGAGCTTGTGTGAATATACTAAATAGCCTTTTTTTGGAAGTTCTTAGGTCAAAGAAATTTGTAATTTTTTTCCTTGGAAATTCTGAGAATAAATTTATCTTGTGTTTGTCGGTTAAGACTACAAGTATGTATTGTAAATCATTTCCTTAGATGAATAATCGTCCAATATAGCCTTTGTAAAATGCAAAAGAATACGTTAAGTAGAACCTTATAAGTCGAAACGAAAAGCGATCGTTTGCCACCAGATAATGAACATTTCGTTGTCTTCATGTAATCACCCTAAGCTAAAAGCAAGTCTTCGTAATTGTAAAAATCAACTGATGAGTATGTTCGCTACCATCGAAAAAATCAGAAATTTTCATGATTAACCGATAAGAGCCATTCCAGGGGGAATTCTTGGGCTAAAAGTTGGTCATGTTTAGTTCAAAGATATGAAGGTGCTGTTATCTCTTATGAGTCAGTCGAGGCTAAAAAAGGAGACTTCGTAATTGTAGCAAGGAAACGATCGCTTTAAACTATGTTTTAACCAAAGCGTGCCATAACAATGAATTCACATTTCGCAATCTGATAAAATTTTAGTCCCTGATAAAACATCGGAGAAAACCTTTTTCGTACTTGTTTTCTAATCCTTAATCACCACTACCTTTATTTGAATGTCTAATACGAAAAAATACGTTTGTTCCACCAGGTATTTGACTTAAAATGATTTAATATCACATATTGACCTAAACTTAGTTCCCCCTCTGAAATAAGAAGCGGTTTGGAATTAACGGCAATTTTTTCCACGATATTGGTAATTTTCGGATTTGGGCAGCTGGCGTCCTGCGAAACATGAATTTAACAAAGGCGTTCTTTGGCGTTGTGGGTTGTCATGACGTTGATAAAAGCATGACCACTTTGACACAACAAGCGCTCACCTGAGAAAATATCATTGTCAATAGTGCATTTTAAACTCGATTTTTGGTTTTCATCAACAGACTTTCTTAAATTTCCCCGTAATGTGGTTTCCGTGACCATATGGTCTGTGGGAGGCGCCTTACCTCTTTTGGTGGAAATTGCGCTGGTTAAAAATATTTATTCATACAACTCTTGAGTCGGAGTACTGCACAATATGGTCAGTTGATAACGACCATCTGCTAAATAAGAGATTGAAAAGGGTATAAAAGCCTAAAAAAAGAATGAATACTTCACTCTAGACTTAAAAGAAGCAAGAGAACATTTTCAACGTTCTAGAAATAACGGCCACTTACATGAACTGCTCACTTGTTAACCTCCTGCTGTTGTTGACCGTGTGCACATGCCTCGCAATGCCAACATGGATGCAAGTCCAGGACCACGAACGGATCATAAACAAGAATAATGGCAGATTTAACGAAGTTGGAACAGCCAGAGATGAATTTAAACACAAGAGTCAATTCAGGCAGCGACGCCAGTAAATTTGGAGGAAAACCCAAAGTTTGTTGCCGTCTTGCTAATTGTTCCGTTAAATGTGGATGATGTGAATGATCTGGTTAATTGGTTAATGTTTCTTTAATGTCGTATGCTCGTGAAAGTATACATGAAAATATAACATTAGATTAAAAGTTGGTCAGCACTAGTGTGCAAATCAATAAAACGACATAAATATCGACAGGTTAACGTTTGTATGCCTAAAAAACGTGATATGTGAATTCAGGGTTTCTAACTGAATTTTCTTGATGAGATCGGGATCATTTATTCATAGCATTACGTAACGGGGTATTTCGATTGCGCAAAGTCGTAAAAATATTCGGACTTGTGATTCTCTTTGGGAGGAAAATTCGTTAAGAGGCGATGGCGTAGCCACGATTTACCTTAAGGATGTAATCGACCGACATAGATAGGCCAAAACTCAACTTCAACAAGCCGAAAGGCCAATTAATTGACCCCAATTTGGTATAAGTTAAGTTTTGTGACTAATTCTTACTTATTACTGATTAATCCCTTGTAATGAGTAATAATAAGTGCATGAATCTAAACTAAAGGTATATTTCTTATGCAACTCAACACGTGACAGGGGGTGCATGGAATCATGCTCCAATGATTCCAATGACCCCCTCTAAATACGCCAATGCTGAGAGGTGTTTTATGAGAAGTTGTGACTAAGGTGTTTCGTTGCGTTTTACGATGTCAGGAACTACATTAAGAGTCGTTATATAGTGCTTAAAATAACATGAGATGTCTGGTACTATGGTTGATGTTATATTATTTTGTATTATGTTAGGTCACATTGCGTGTATGATATAACTGAGCAACATCTTATGTTACGATGATGGTATTTTGGTTTGCCACTTCGTCTAAAAATCACCACACCTTTTGCTGTTTATTACCAGAAATTATACGATCATTAACACCCACCTGAAACCCATTAATGCAAAAATACATTCATTTTATTTAACCACATTCACTAGCGTAGATACACAACCATTTGCATCGAATGCCATTCTATAGCGCCAAAAAACAACCATTAACACTATTGTACTATGCATTAGAGAATAGGGGTGATAAAATTTCAATTAGGAAAGATATTTCTCTTGAAACAATTGAAATTTTACTATTCCTAATGTATAGTAGAAAGATTTTATTATTAATATGTTGCCACTATGGAATGTCCTTGGATGCAAATGGTTGCGTATTTACGCTAGTGAATGTCGATTGAATAAAATGAATGTATTTTTGCGTTAATGAGTTTGAGGTTGGCGTTAATGATCATATATTTGTTGGTAATGAACAGCAAAAGGTGTATAGGAGGATAACGTTGTTGTACTTTTGATATAAAGTCGGAAAATGGTCTAGTTGTCTTTCATGTGGGAGACTTCTCTCAGTCTGCGATGAGGATATTTTAAAAACAGAATCGCATGCTGAGAGGTTGAACTAAAAGACGTCAAAAATAATCGGCCGCTAAAAGCTATAATTGTATAAAAGTACCATCTACAAACGTGTTGCCGACAATCGTCAACATCAAAATGCTCACGACATAGTTAAACAATTTCAACGATAATTTTAAGCAAAAAATGAGATGTTGATATGCAACAACAACACGGAACTATAGATTAAAATTTAATCAAAACGCAGTATTTGCATTTCTTGACGATTATCATGTAAAGAATGATTTATTTGTCGGTACCAATTCGAAACTCGTGTCATTCAATGACCAGTTTCTCTTACACATCAAGGCCTGGTTTTTGGAAAGGCGATTAGCTTAATCCAGGGTTACCGAAAAAATAGTTGTTAACTCATGGATAACGCATGCGCCTAGGAAGAGTTGGAAGTTTCTTTAACAATTTTCGGGTGTATACAAAAATGTTTTGAGCTGTGAAATCTGATAATTCAACCAAAATGAAAGAAACCAATAGAACAGATTAACTGGTAGTCATGGATTAACGTCAATCGAGCTCTGAACAACCGGCCCTGCTGAATACAACTAACAGAATGCCTTTTGAAATGCTGCTCTGAGCAATTGTCTTTCTTTAGTTGTATTCAGCTGACATAATGAGAGGAACGGGGCTATTATTTATGCTCACGTGAAGGTAAACGCTTGTATAAAACTCGACACGTTTTCATTTTTCGATAATTTTTTTTTCTCAGATCGTCCGAAAAATCTTGTTCGGTCATTTCTTCAACAATTATTTATTCTCGGGAACAACGACAAGTCGTCGTCACTTCTTCGGAGTTTACATAGGGAAAATATGAATAATTAAAATACCATTAATAATTTATTAGGAATACACGTCGGAAAATCGTAACCATTTATTATGTTTGTAGTTAAGGATGTCGTCTGTCCCTCTCACTATGTGGGATCAAACACAGACGATATCTGAATATATTATGTGCAATTTCTTATACTTAGACCTGAACGTTTTATGATCGAAATATTTTTAATTAAAACACGTATACATACGCAGATACATGCATTCATTAAGAACTTTAAAGAAAAACCAACGTTTCGGAGTTTAATCCTTCTATCAAAGCATCTTTCTACAAAAAGGTAGAGACGTTTTATAGCTAACATGTAATTACAGTATAATTACAAAGAAATCTCTCACATCGAAATCATTGGGTATAATTGTATTAATTCAGTTTATTAGCCCCAAATCTTTCCTTATTCTTCGGATTATTCTCATCATCCTTATCTATAATCTTTATCAAATCATCTTGAATTCCCATATGTCAATTACTGAAATAATTCTGAATGCAAATGTACTGTTACTATTACTAAATCTCTTCCTCAGTGAAGTGACGTGTTTAAAAATTTACATAAAAAATAAAGTACTGAAAAGAAATCACGTTTAGTCCTCTTGGAATAAATGAATCTCTGAATAAAAGTGTGCATACTAATGCTCACTGGGTACATCTCTCGATTTGCATATGATAGGATATATGTGTACCCATACGTACAAATACACATACACATACACACACATTCACACGTGCGTATACATAGTGGCGTAAGAACAAATTTGATTTTGGGGGACTGAAGTCAGTACATTAATGTATCTATATATATTAACTGGTATATACCAGGTACATAATTACTATGGAAAAATAAGAAATTTTTAATGCATGTTTTTAGTCTCCTTAGAAAAGAAAGTGTATTCTGTACTGCTGACGTCATCGGTACTATAAAATAGACATAAAGAAGTTTATTGACCTTATTGAACTTGCATTTTCCAAACGAAAAGGTGCTTACCATATCACAACCTTTGTTAATACATGTAACCTTTGATATAACCAGGTAACTTATTTCGTAATGCTCTCCCCATTTTAGCTAGGTAGGTTCTTTCATATCACCTAGCCAATTTTTAGTAACTCAGCCTTTTATTTAAATTCATGAGGGGGCTGAAGACCCTTATCACCCCTCGCTTCCTAAGTGTTTGCATGTAAATAAACAGATAAATATGCATGAGATATCACTGTATTAACAGTCAACTTATGGAACACTCTTCAAGCTTACATTAAGAATATAAACGTTTTAAATTCATTTAAGCAAGTTCTGAAACAATTCTTTATGTACTGTTTAATAAACGAGCAGGAGTGCTTTATCGGATTTAAAACACGAGGCGACAGCCGCGTGTTTTAGGTCCGATAAAGCACGAACTGCGAGTTTTTTGAACGGCTTCAAAAACGAAACGTTTTATATGCTAATTCCTTACGTTAGTTTGGCAATTTCTGTTTTCTAAGGCGAAAAATATTGAAGAAAACGTGAAGAGAAATTTAGGATAAAGTCACACCTGTCTTTATCACATTTAAAGACACGACACAGTTATGATTTTCTTTTGTGTTTTCCTCATGAATTCTTAATGAGTTTTGTAAGGATTCTTATAATTGTATTGTTACTTGTTAAATCAAAATAATCCCTTTTTAACATGTTGAACAAGTGGCTTAGCTCCGGAGTTTCCACTAACGTAGGTTAAAATTTATCAAAAAAATAGTTTCAGGATCGTTTTGTAAAATTTTGAAATTGCGGATGATGATATCTCTTACTTTGTTGATGAAAAGGCGAAATATCAGGACTGAGTGAGGGAATGTTATCAGAGGGAATTTTTCAGTGTCTGGTTTTGCAGACACTAAAAGCTTTTTCAAGTAAAACGGGCCGACATTTCCGCAAAGAGGAATAATGTGGACAAAGTTAGTTTCATGCCATTTTAATAGCACCAATCACTCGCGAAGTTCCAACCACTAAGATTCCCGAAGATGTGGCAAACAGGTGGTATATACAAAAAATACCCTTGTCAAACATACAATATATAGAAGGATTTCCATTAACTGACAGATACCCCGGTCATTACATTCTGGACTATCCGATTGAAAATTTTCGTATTTATCTAAATGAAAATGATTATATCTTATCGAAATTGCCAATTTTGATTATTAGTACTGATTATAATAAAGCCGATTGGGACGATAACGAAAGCTATTATAGAGTTTGTTCTTCAGTATATTGTACGAGTTATTGTTGTGGTGTAGAAAGATAGATAGATAGTTAGGCAGGCAGGCAGGCAGGCAGGCAGGTAGGTAGGTATGTATTTTATTGAGTCAATTGCGTTGCAGCTCGAAAGCTGAATTGTGAATCAACTATTACATAAAAGTATACTTCAAAACTAAAAGTTTAAATATAGATAATAGAGATAAAAATAAATCATGTGCAAAAAAACAATTTAAAAAATCATTTTGCTCGAATTATAGTCGATAAAACTATTTTTCAGTCTATTGGTCTCATAGCAAGGGACATTTAACTTACTAAGTCTTTCTTAGATCGAAAGAAGATCTATTGAATTCAGGCAGTAGATGATGTAACTTGTGGTTCGTATCACAGCATAATTCTTCAAAAAACTTTGTTGTCAAACTTTCTCTACGGTCATATAGGGATGGTGGGGAACAAAGTTCCAGTGCCTCTGCATAGCTAGATTGAGGGAAAATTATTCGCAAAGCGCGTTTTTGCATTTTTTCTAAGTCATCAGATAGATACCTTGGTAGTTCATGAAATACGGGACAAGCGCACTCTGTAATCCGGCGAATACAGGTGGTGTAAAAAGTTACGAGGTCTTTCTCAGCAATTTCTGTCCTTTTAAGCTGCCCGGGGTAATACAATGGGGTGGCGGCCTTTTTGACAATTTCACTAATGTGACAATTCCATTTAAGATCATTTGAAATATTCAGCCCCAGCAATTTGACTCTTGTCACAACTTTATATAGTTTATCGTTAATGACTATAGGTTCAAACTGGGGCTTACACTTTGCAAAAGAAATTCGAAGTTCTTTACATTTCGCGTCGTTTATCTGGAACTTATTTCTGCGGACATTTCAGCCAATTCATCCACAGCAGACTGGATCTTACTTGTCTCCCATTTATGTACTGGTTCAGCGATAGTGGTGTCGTCAACATATTTCCATAAGTCGTTGTCGGTGATGTCTATGTCGTTAATCATAAGAACGAAAAGCCACGGTCCTAGCTTCGTCCCCTGGGGGACACCAGCTTGGATATTCCTCCATTCTGACTTGCAATCGCTCGCAAGCTTTACCCTCTGTTTACGGGATTTAAGAAAGTCAATAATCCAGCAGAGGATTCCACAAGGGAGATTCAATTTTGTAAGTTTCTCAGCTAGGATGGAGTGGTCAATCAAATCAAAAGCATTGCTAAAATCAAAAAGGACTCTAACTGTAGAGCCGTTCCCATCTGTGTGTTTTGTCCACTCATGTACCATGCTGATCAATGCTTGCGTCGTCGAAGACTTTGGAACGGTTCCAAATTGAGTTTCATCAATTTCTTTCAATACAGCCGGCTTGACAAACTTCTCTACAACAAAGTCCTCTGCGACTTTTGATGGGATTGGTTAGGGGGAAATTGGTCGGAGGTCTTTGTTAACATCCTTTACAGGTTTTTCTTTCGGGACAGGAACTACCTCTGCTTTTTTTCCATGTTGGTGGTAATCTGCCTTCCTGGAAGGAGCAATTGAGAATATCTGTAATAGGTTTTGACAGACAATTCGCGTTCTCTTTTAGCAGCCAAGCTGGCACACCATCTGGGACTTGAGCTATGGTGGGATTTAACGATGATAACTTTTTGTAGACAACGTCGGTAGAGACTACAGACAAGGGGAACAAGGAAGAGTCCACTTCAGGTATAAAATTAGTTGGGAGTGGTAGACGTTCTCTCGTTGGACAGATAAAACAATCATTGATGACATTAGCCAGGTCAGACGGACTAAAAATACCATCAACGTTTTGGAGAGATTTCATAATATATTCTCCTCCATCGGAGGCAGATGTCATGCCACTCAGTTTTTTTACCTCCTTCCACCACGCAGATGGCTTACAATCCTTCAGGTGGGAAACTTTAGCTTGATTAGAGGTATGCAAGGCGGCGAGACAATGAGTGATATATCTAGAGAGTTTAATGCTGAGAAGTTCTACCACAATATCGAACATATTCGTATAAACATGATATATAGACAAATATACCATGCCTCGAAGGTGTAAAGCAGTGATCAAAGGTCGTGGAGCAGCCACTAAATATTAAGATTTGTTTTCTGTTTGTTTTCGGTGTAATTACTTATCATGATAAGACTTAAGTCATATTTATATGTAGTGTTACTCTGGTTTGGTGGCCAGCAAAAGGTAAATACAAGTTGCCAGAAGACATTTCTTAAGTGAAGATTAAAATAGAGTCACCAGGTATTTCCCCTAGATTTAGGGGTCACCGGATATCTCCCTGATAAATAAAAATTAAAACAAAGTAACTGGGTATCTCCCTTGAAATAAGGGTCACCAGATATCTCTCCAAGATTACTGCTAGAACACGGTAATGACCGAGATAAGATTATAAACTAAGATTATGAGACTAAAACAGGGTCACCGGATATATCCCCAAGAAAGATATGGGGTCACCGGGTATCTCCCCTTATGTAAGAGGTCACCGGGTATCTCCCCAGAAATATAAAGAGGAAGGAAGAACAGTAGAGAGTCAACCGAGAAAGAAAAAGAGAAGGAAAACGCAAGTAATGTTTTCGAACAGCTAGAAGAATCTTTTTTTGTCTGGAAGTATTGACTATGAGATTAGTCAATACTGTGTTTTACCCAACGTTTCGACACTCGCGTTACTGTGTCTTCATCAGGGGTTAGAATCGTCTGAAGTCGTACCCGTATTTATAGTACCGCTAGCGTTTTCATGTTTTTTAATGAGATGTTTGTAAGCTTTTGGAAATAGATTCCCATCATCTCTATTTATGGCGTAATCCGTGCTATTAATATGCCACGCTTCCAAGCAAATCCTTTGATGATAGTGAGGATTACATGAGATAATGGAAGCATTGTTCCATTCAATTTCGTGGGATGTTTTGAAGCTATGGTCCGCTAGAGCTCAATTGGTTATCCGTTTTGCCGACAATGCGCTTTTGTGTTCTTTCAAGCGGGTTCCGAATTGCCTCTTCGTTTGTCCGATATAGACTTGTTCGCAATCCCGACAAGGAATGGAGTAAATCGCACCTTTCATTTGTTCTTTTCCAAGCTTGTCTTTCGGTTTCGGAAATATTTGCCCCAACGTTTTGTAAGGTTTAAGCGCCGTTTTTACATTGTATTTACCAAAGATTCTTTTGATTGGTTCTGAAGTTCCTTTAACATATGGTATTACTGAGTGGCTTTGCAGTGGCTATATTTATATTATACGGTATATTATAAATGGTTTCAGAGAAATTACGAAAACAAGCCATAAGTTGGTTCAAACAAAAATATCGTAATGCTAAGGTTGATAAATTTGAAGTTGGCTATAATCTAGATAATTCCGGAAAATTGAAAAGTGTTGATGCTTTATATAAGATTTCACCGAACTACAAAGACTACGTGTTAATTACCGATAAAAGGTTTTTAATTAATGAAATGTATAAGAATGATTTATACGGTTCAAAATTCAATACAGAAAGGATTGCCACAAATATTAATAAAGATTTGAGTTTAAGATTCCCGAAGATGTGGCAAACAGGTGGTACTACACAAGAAATGCCTGAATCGAACATACAATATATAGAAGGATATCAATTAACTTATAAATACGCCGGTCATTACATTCTGGACTATCCGATTGAAAATTTTCGTGTTTATGTAAATGAAAATGATTATTTCTGATCGAAATTGCCAATTTTGCTTATTAGCACTGATTATAATAAAGCCGATTGGGACGATAACGAATGCTATTATAGAGTTTGTTTTTCTGTATATTGTGCGAGTTATCGTTGTGGTGTATCTATTCAGCATCTTACACATCATCATCTGTTCACCCAATAATAACATCATTAATGCGTTATCATCTGTATTTCACTATTAGACGATTATTGCGCAGAATGGAAGGCGGCGAGACAATGAGTGATATATCCAGAGAGTTTAATGCTAGGAAATTCTACCACAATATCGAACATATTCGTGGAAACATGATATATAGACAACGTTAGGGCTGTTGTATATCAATTACTCCGAGCTCTTTACATAATGATTATAAGCGGTATATACCAGTGATATTCAAGGGATTTAAACAAATTGGTATCCAATATATCAGCCAATCAATTGAGAGCTACTTAAGCGTTATTCTGGGTTCCCAAGCAAAAACAAAACAACCAATAATTTCTGCTCGAGAGAGTGCGCTGGAAACTTAACAAAAATTTAGAAAATTGGTCAGTGATACTATACTAAATTACAACGTTTCAATGTCTAGAAATAACAAATCGGGCGATCTCAGACACCAACGTTGTTTTGAGCTTGGCAATATCTCCCTCGTTGTGGCTGTTGCCTAGCAGTTTGATAATATTGAAGAATCCAGTTCATGGTTATAATAATCGACTATAAGTAGCTACACGAAATATGAAATTCGGGACTAATAATATAAATTATTATGGTACTATCAATAGATCAAAAAACGTTCATCAGAATATGAAAGCACCACATCTAGAAACTCTTGATGAAAAAACACTTATAGGACCTAAGGTCATAAAGAAGTAGAAAATCAGCTGGAAGCTCTAGAAAATAAACTACATATAGAACCTAAAAGGTGCCACAAGTTCAAACACAATCTAATCACCTAGACCCTATGAACAAAAGTAATGATTCTGTACTGGTTACAACAATGGTTATATCAGTTTTTGGCAGCTTTTTAATAAGTAAATATATCGTATAATATAATGTATGAGTTTATATTTTGGTTATGAAAATAAAGCCGATAAGGTTCAAGAAGAGTTAAAACAATATCTCCCATTAAGTGGTGGAGATATGAATATTGTGTTTGAACTCTTTAAAAAACATATCAGCTCCAACAGAATTAGCAAACTATTTCTTTCCAATTATCTGCGAAGCTACATTCATGCTAGGTTAATCGAAACTTTGGTATGGGAATATTATACAAGAAACGACGTTTGTTTATACAAGTTAGATCATGCGAACTAGTCTGAAGTAAATTTTGATAGTTCAAGACGAATATCTATTTTATACGATTAAATTCTTTCAAAGTACTAATTTATTGAAACCAACAGTTTGCAGAGATTTTGAAAAAGGAAATAAGCGACTTTTTATGAAATTTAGCGGCAGTCAGAAGATGCTTAGCGATATTAATCTTAACCAATTAGTTGGCCCAGAAAAAACAAATGTATTTCTGGTGCACCGGCTTAATAGTTAGGATGCCAATAACTATTGGTAATGGTAGGTTCGGACACGACAATCGAGGTTTCGACAAGTTTGCGTCGTCTTTATCAACGTCTGATTTAGTTGTTTCTTATGGGGGAGATTATTTGACAGTTGGTCTCACATCGGGATCCAAAAAAAGGGATCTTACACATCTAAGGCTAACTGTGGTCAGTTAAATAAATGGATCTGTCTAAGTGTTCACTGGGATGTAGATGGAGTGCAGAATCAATAGTTTATTTATTGTAATGGAGAAAAATTAGTAACCTTTACCTCTTATTCCTCAGTTGGTTCTACACAGATGCCGTTTGGAGACTTAAATCCTAGTGGCATAGCTCCTCTTAAGTGAGATATCGCTTTATTCTTATTATATAGACATAAAATGACTGAATCAGATATATTGCTACACCATAAACGTTTTTGTGATAAATTTATAATACAT
Source organism: Heliopora coerulea (assembly GCA_030142905.1). Classification (NCBI taxonomy): domain Eukaryota; kingdom Metazoa; phylum Cnidaria; class Anthozoa; order Scleralcyonacea; family Helioporidae; genus Heliopora; species Heliopora coerulea. Next base: position 102,987 of record JASJOG010000413.1, on the reverse strand, counting down.
GATAAATAAACCAATAAATTCATAATACATGTTAATATATATGAAACGATCGATTAATTTTCAATCATATTAATGAAAATCTTTCATATGATCAAATTAAAATGTTGAAAGAACTGTATGTCTACTATCACAAGTTGGCTGTCTGTTATAAATGGAATTACAAGAGACTAAAAAAATTTACCTAGGATTAAATACCGGCTCAATAACATTAACAGTGGCTAGTAGTGTATTAGCATGGTTTCCTCACTTATCTACATTGTCAAAGAATAGTTTTGGAGTAAAAATTCAAAGATATATAACAAGATCCAATATGAGGTATCATGATATTGTAACATTGATTGTAAGCGATTGCTTCACTCTTGCATATTTGGGTGTTTGTGAGATTTGTTTGATGGCGAATTTTGATGTGATTTTTTTAATGAATTATAAGTAATGGGAAAATGCGCTGGTATCCTCAGTTATGGAAAATTTCCTGACTGATGAAAAAACGCGTTGGTACATATTTTATGTGAAAAATGCGCTGGTATCCCCAGTTGGTGACTTTTTATGGAAAAATTTGATCTTGTAGGAAATTTTGCCGACTGGTGGAAAAATGTGCTGGTACCTCCATGTCCTATACTGATCATTTCTCAGGTCCTTCGGCACCTTAAAGATGTATCTGGCTTAAAGCCTACTTTCTTCTTAAAGGTATCTATCCCATACATAGGACAAAGGAACATGTTAATAGTGTTTTAGCGTCTACTGGTACGTTTAAAGCCGTGGAAAACTTTAAAGAATTTATTGACATTTTTAAAAACCTGAAATGCTTTTATTTATCCTGTCAGGAACCATTAATATCAAATTATCTCGTACGAAACTACCCTCAAGGGTCAAGCGTACTACACAAAAAGCTGGACGCAGCTTTTCGTGACAGCTTCTCAAACCATCTCCATTTTATCACATGTAGCTGAAGTTCACCTGTCAATCATAGTGAATACAGAAATTACGTGTATACCTTGTCCATCGCCAGCATGCAAAATTTCGCTGGGTTTATTACTAATTTTCTTTGGACTTTTTTTTCTGGATTTTCTCTTTCATTCACTTAAGTGACATTTTTCGATTTAATTGCTCGGCGACTGAAAACTTTTTTGTATCACTCCAGTATCGTGGCATGATTGTAGAGGAGCTTTTAAGACACTGAGTATGTACCTCTTGCTTGATCAACAAAATTCTATTTTATTATTTCTTTTTCGTTTCTCAACGGAACAGACATTGAAATTAGGGCCTGTTTATATGATCCCGGTATACCGGGACAAATTTCACCCCGGGTTTATATGTAGTACGAAGTGCCGTCCCGCTTGTCCGGGATGAATTTCATGCCAGGTATTAAAAAGCGCGGGAAAGTTGAAAAAATGAAGCCAAAGAAACGAAGACTTGTTATGCTTTTTCTATTTCAGCAAATAGTATTGCTATGTATGTTATTTCAGCTGCAGGGAATTCTGTTTTTATGCACTGCTTACATCAAAACACAAACTGTCACATTTGCTACCAGTCTGATATACGAAAGATGAAACAAGTTCGACCAAGGCAACTGCGTAAAAAGCATCGGTCATATTGGATTCGAGAAGGCAGGACAGATCAATGGTAGGACAACATGATGAAGAATATACTGCCAGAAGACGAGTGGAAAAAGAATTTCCGAATGTCAAGGCTGTCATTTTTCAAATTACTGGAAGAATTAAAGCCATTTATCACGCCAAACCCAGCATCACCAAACCATAGATGTACAATAGCTGAAAAAAACTGGGAATAACATTGTATTATCCTCAAGGACACTGGATCGCTCAATATAACAGCTAATTCGTTTGGTCTTCATGTAAAGACAGATTCAAAAGCAATGCATGAAGTTTCTAAAGCTATTACATATCACCTTGGCACAAAATACGTAAGTTTGCCAAAAGATGAAAATGAAATGCGAAAAAAGTTGAAGAATTTGAAGTTAAATATGGACTAGTGCAAGCGTTTGGGTGCGTTGATGCCACATACATATCGATAAAAAGACCAACCATAAATTCACAAGATTACTTTTCATACAAGATGAACTTTTCGTTAAATGTGCAAGTTATTTGTGACTGCAAAGGTCAATTCACGGACGTTGACTTTCGATGGCCAGGAAGCGTGCATGATGCAAAACTGTTTGCTAACTCGAGTGTCAATAAAAAGTTGAGGTGAAAAACTTTACCTGTTACATATCAACAACTGTTACCCCAACGTAGTAAAGTTGGTAGCTATTTAATTAGTGACCCTGCGTACCCTTTGACTCCTTACTGCATGAAAGGATATGAAAAATGTACTTCAGATGCTCAAGTTGTCTTTAACAACGTGTTAAGGTCAGCACGAAATCCAATCGAATGTGCATTTGGAAGACTGAAAGCACGTTGGTCTTTCCTTACGAAAAGGTTGATTTAGAGTTAGAATTTGTTTCTATTGCAATTTATGCTTGTTTTGTTATCCACAACTTCTGTGAGTTAAACAATTGTTATCTTGATAAAGATTTAGTTGAGCAACAATTGACTGTACATCTAAATACATATATTGATAATGAAAGGGAAAACATTCCAGAACCAATATTTTCTGCAAACACAGATGGTGGTTTAGTTGTGAGGGACTTATAACATCATATATACAACAACATATTTCAGAAACTAATGCCATTTAATATGTAAATAAAGAAAAGAACAACTCAACATACCTGTAAATATACTGTTGATCAAGTTTTAATCAACAATGCAAATTAGCTTTTATAGTTACTGTTAATCGTGTTTGTTGAAGTTTTGTTTTGAACAATAACATAGATGACAAACTGCAACCAGGGTCAAATAACACTCATATGCACAGTACATGTGTACTGAAGTCACTTGTTAGATACACGAAAATAAAAACTGTAAATGGAAAGAAACAAGGATCTATTTGTCAGTACAATTGAAAATAATTGCATTTCAAATATATTTTTTTTAATACAGTTTTTTAATATGAGCTTATATAACCTTGGTTGCATTTGCAATGTAATATCATAATGCTTCAGTATTTATAATCACAAAGTGCTGTTCACATTAAAATAAAATGTTCCAGCTGTACAAAACACACTTTACTGACGAGAAACAACAGAAACAACTTGTGTGTAGTCAACGTAAATGTCTGCTACAGAAAGTAACCGAAATGTTATGGTAATAAACCAATAACATTAAAAGGGGGCAAAACGTTCAGTACCAGTTGACTTCAGGCATACAATACTAGCTTTGTTGGTAGTTGAATTTTTCCAAATTCATTGCTGGATAACAAAGTGGATTATCCCTTGGATAATATGCAGGAAGGAGAAGTGTAGGATGGGTTGCTTTAGGTGCCCCAAGTGTCTGTGCCAATCAGGACCGGCGGAACGCTTTTACAAGTGGGGCGGCTATAAGAAGCACCTGAAGGAAAACGAGTCGAATACCATAGCGTTTTGTAAGAAATATTTTTTGTGTGAAACTACTCTGTACACCGCTGGATTGCTTGTTCAAATTCAAGTTTTCGTTTTCGTTTTCGTTTTCGTTTACAGAAAAACATGTGAAAGTTGTATACAAAGATCTATTTACAATTACCATCAATAACCAAATCTGTCCCAGTAAACAAACGTTACGATGTATTAAAACATACTAAAGTATCACTAAGGCAAACATAGTAAATTGGCGTAAATGTGAAAATTAGAATATTTTGTACAGACATTTTTCCTAATCAACAAAAATAATTGCATAACATAATATATAAGCAGGCAAACAATGATGCAACTTAGATATTGCAGTAAAAAACGTACGAACAGTATAATTAAGTCTAGATCTTGAAGTACAATTATCTACATAATTACGAAAGATCAAATGGCCTAAACTTTGCGCCAAATATGTTCTTTCTATGTTCCCCCTTGAAAATAAAGTGATTGGCAACATTCACCAGGTCGAAGTCATCGGTGCGCTCCTTGTGCACATGTAGCAACATCAAATAGTTCAGTCGTCCTTGTTTCATCGTCGATCTGAGGAAAGATTTTGTTCTTCGTGAAGCACTAAAGCACCTCTCACTTCCAGCATTAGTAGCGGGCATCACGAGCAATAATCTTACCAACTTACTGACCTGAGATTGCAGCTGCAATTGAGCATCAGAGCACTTCTGAAAGTAGCGGACGATTTCACGAACGGTAACTTTGCCATCAGCTTGGAAATCTTGTGAGAAAATCTCCAGCTGCATTGGAAGAAGTAGCGCATCTAAATCAGAGCCATAAAAAGAGAGCACAGAACGCAGTTCGTCGTCGTATGGTTCTCCAGCTGCAGCCTTCAAGAGAAGCTCTTGCACATTTCGAAAAGTTTTGTAGCCAGCCTGGTTAAAACGATCCTCGATGTAGGATACGATGAGGTCGAGCGCTTCAAAGTAGATGCTTCGGCAGTGTTCCTCTACTGAGTCAGGGAACGTAGGCGCACAACAGTCATCCAGGCGACGGGGGATCTTGTAAAGTAAATGGTTTGAACCTGGGAGAATCGTGACATGTTTGAGGAAGTTGATCGTCCAGGTTAGTGTAGTCTTGAGAAAGACTGTTGGTCAAACGTGCGAGCAGCCAATAGACTTACACTTCGACAAACTGATAATTAACGCCTACACAACCACACCCATTGCTTCTCGCCAAATATCACACCTCCATGACTAATACGACCGCCCACTTATCACGGACGAGCCAGATACAAATACAGGCGAACCTGACCTTTACTCTCCTTTTGACTCTGAAGATGACCGCCGCTAAGGCTGTCGAAACGTCAGTCACTTCAACCAACAGTCTTTCTCAAGACTACACTAACCTGGACGATCAACTTCCTCAAACATGGGGGATCTTGTGACGCCGAGGTAGCGAGGATTTTTTCAACGTCGACGTCTTCAGCAGCGGAATTGGTCTTCTACCAAAACAAGTCGAAACTAGTGTCATTTCGTATGGACGCCAGCGTGGCTACCGTCATCTACATCAACTTCTGCCCTTCTGCGGCGGACACATCTGTTCCTTGCATAGCCTTGCTCAGATTACCAGTGTGCTTCAAAATGAGCAAACCCAAAGAAACACCAAAGAAAAAAACGAATTTTGTCATCTGAGCAGCAACCCGTTGAATTCTTGCCTTCATTTCCGTGTCTTTGACGCATTCTAAAGATTCGTCCCAAAGTTTCAGGAGCACTTCGAAGTTGTCAAGGATGCTTTTCAAAGCTCCCAAGGATGCTTTTCAAAGCTCCAGCATGGACAGTCTATCTGGTTGGGCAAAGAGCACGGATACCGGGGGTATCACTAGCCGTTTCTTCCTTTAATCGCTTGAAAATGACATCACGTGCCGGTGACTTCTTGATCAACTTGGTTATCTCATGTTTCGTGTCCAGTGCGTCGCGCATAAGTTTGCATCGTTTGATCGTATCGCCACAGGCCAAGTTTAGCGAGTGTCCATAACAATGGGTGAAAACAGCTCTTGGCTCATCTCTTTGCAATCTCGTTGCCACACCGGAATTCTTGCCAGACATGGTAGCAGCACCGTCGTAGCACTGTCCCCGCACCTTTGAGACGGCAAGATTCAATCGCTTGAAAACGTCAGTGATGACACCGTTAATCATCTCGGCCCCAGTTGATGCCACTTCGTACAAGCCAACTAACTCTTCAGAAACTTCAAACTTCTCACGGACCCATCGGAGTAAGATGACCACTTGCTCAACGTTGGAGGCGTCTGTTGTTTCGTCGACCATCACGGTGAAGAATGGCGCATTTTGAATACTTGCTGCGATGTCACGCAAAACTTGCAAGGCCATGACTTTTATCATTTCGTTCTGCATGTCATGCGAACTGTATTTGTTTGTCTTCTTCTTAATCCAATCAGTGAGGCTGGGGTTATCTTCTGATCTAAGGTGAATTAGTCTCACAAAATTTGAATCAGACTCGTCTCCGACGCCGCGAACTACAAGGCCTTGTCTACAAAGAAAACGTGCATTCGACAGCAACTTAAGAAACGCTTTCCTTCGCTCTTCACGCTCCTTTGCAAGTTCTGACGATAACATTTTACTCACATCTTTAGTAGTTGCGGGAATCGTGTTCATCTTTAGAAGAGTATCTTTGTGGCAACGACTTCCTTCATGTTTGTTGAACTTCGGAGCAGCATCCTTCCAGTTACAGAAGCCAGTAGAAATAAATGTTGGTTCAAGGCATCGATCTGGTACAAGGTGGTTGTTTTCATACGCAACGATACATGTGAAACAAAACGCGAGATTTTTCTCTTCACTGTAGTGAAGCCTTTGCCATCTGTCAAACCACTGCGGCTGAAACGAGCGCTTCACAACTGACGTTTTGCCAAAATCACGCTTGGGAAACTTGAAGGAACGTGGCTGGTGCGCTTTATTGCCTATTATTGGAGTTGGAAGCTTTTTATGGCAGTCACTAGTTGAAGCCATCACGTTGTGAACGCATCCACTGAATACTGACAAAAAGGCCCCAAGCAAAAACGTTGTACTTTCGAATTTCAGCGCAATGCATTTTTGAATAAATTAGCAATCGTAAGAGGTTGAGAGGTTTCAAATTACTAAAATTAGCAGCATTATATCGCGTGTTTCAAACAATCACGCCGATCTCGCTGTTAACTTCCGTAATTAAAGAATGAGTGGTAGCATCTTAACAGTTAGTGAACTCAAATAAAGTAAAACATTGGTAATGTTGTTTTATTTTTAAAAATGCTTACGTCAGCATAAAATTGGCCGAAAAAGTGGAGCGGCCGAAGCCGCCCCTGTTCCGACGGCCCTGGTGCCAATACTTCTAAAGAACGATTGAGGGATGCACTTATTTGCACCATTGACTGGCTGATGTTATTCAATGCTCCAGCAAAGGATTCTGATGAATTCTTTAAGGTAGCAGCTATTTCTCTTCTGAATAATTTCTCCTCTTTGGCTTCACCAATTAATAGGTCATCTCGCTGTGATGCTGATAATTTTCTTTGCAGATGTTTACGTTTCTCATCAATTAACTTGGCAACAACTGAATCACTAGACGATGCTTTATTTGAGGACTCCGTTGCATGATTTTCATCAGTTTAATCTTCCAAATGGTGAACTTGATTGACTTCGTCGGTATCAACACCTGAAGGCAATGGCTCCGTGTTTGGAGAACCACCCCAAATCTCTTTTAGTGAATCATAATGATCATATACTTATTTACCACTTCCACTTCTTCCTGCAGGAACAGCTTTCGAAAACTCTTGACGTAAACTCTTTACCTTTTCCAAAATACGATTATGACCACGCGAAATAAGATTATTCTCCTGTTTAGATTGTACATCATACACCGCTTTTTCCTGTTGGTTACGCTCTTGCATCTGACGAGGAGGTGGAGTTACGGAGACTGGACCGAACAGAGTGATATCATGTTCGTATTTTTTAGCCATTGCTAACCGAACAGTTCGGTATTGGGCCACTTTGTCATCATCAAAATCGATACCATTATGTTCACATCGCATTTTGTATTCACGTAGGCAGTCGATCAAATCGCTGTGCATACTTTCGTCCCAACGAAAGTTGTTTCCATTCGTTTTCTTTTTTGGTGGTTCTGATGACCCTGAACGTGAGTACATGTCAGCCATTTTGAACATAATATCCAAATGATGTGTTTGTGGTAGCTTGGTAATTATGTTTTTAATACGCACGCTCTCAAGCTGTTCTCTCAGAAAAACTGTCTGAGTCTCTGACGGGAATCGAACCCGTAACCTTCTGATCGCCGGTGAGACGCTCTAACCATTGAGCTACAAAGACTCAGATGGTGAGCGAAGGTTAAATTTGTGTACTGGTTCGTATAGATGGTAGACATATGTACTGCCAGTCTGCTAGTCTCGATATGTCGTCTATTTTTGATATGTCGATATGTCGATATGTCGATATGTCGATATGTCGATATGTCGTCTATTTTGAGTCTTTGTAGCTCAATGGTTAGAGCGTCTCACCGGCGATCAGAAGGTTACGGGTTCGATTCCCGTCAGAGACTCAGACAGTTTTTCTGAGAGAACAGCTTGAGAGCGTGCGTATTAAGAACATAATATCCAAAGTTTAAGCATGCTCCGTTCAGTCGAATTTATCCTGGTGTACGTGGATATTGCGCTTGTATGGAAAAAAAATTTGTCCCGCCTACCCGGCATCTCGGCTGCTTCAACCCCCTGATCTCTAAATAACACTGGATAGAGCAACTGGGCTCAAAAAGTGAAGCCGGAAGTCAAGGAGCGGCAGCCATATTGGAAGGACCCAACCAGGTCCCAAACAATATGGCGTAAATAGGAGTTGTAGCGGTTAGCCGGCATTTTTCGCCAATTTCAGGGAGGTTAAGATGACTTGACAACAAATTAAGGTTCCTAATCTTATTTTAAGCAATAAATAAGTGTTTTGAATTTGTTTTTGTTTTGCAAATGCATTATTTTGCGAAATGCATCCGTCTGTATACTTACTTCAAAATTCTATAAATGTCTATCAAGTCTGTAAGAGATTCATGTGTATTTGTATCTCTCTTTGTTTTTTAAGTAACCCTTATTATTAACCGATTTTCTGTGATGTGTTTTGCCTAAGTCCTGATTCATTTGTAGCAGATAAAAGCCCAGGATGTATTGAACCGCAAATTTCCGGCTAATGCTGTACATGTGTTTGAACACTTGAATCTAAATATGTGGAAATCGAACTTGGCTGTTTATTCGAAGAGTTCTAAAATGAAACCTCATGGTAAGATTTTCGTGGTCGTATTTCATTGAGATATTCTTGTATATGGCTTGCCTTCGTTGTCTTAAAGTTAATATGTTCATTTGGATCCTAGATTTTACTGCTAGCGCCAAGTCAGTGACACATTGATAAAAACCTTTCCTTAACAATCTTCTCCTTTGTACCTCAGTAGTTTGAACACATCACTGTTTCTCAGGTGATAGATGGGTTGACACATGCAATCTTTTCTTGACCACCTCAGTTGGTGTTGCTTAGTGGTTAGAGATTCCCACTAGTAACCATGATGATAGGGTTCATTTGACTCAAGAAGTCATAAGCTTCCCACTTTTTACACAGGGTATTTTTTCCAGTCTGTTTTTCTTGGTATATATTTAGTTTTTCACCACAATTCACTCTACTGGTCTTCCAGGGATCAGTGAACACTTACACAAATGCATGCAGTAACTGATTAGGTTATCCAATATTACTGTAAATTAGATTTTGGTTCTTCCTGTTGTTGGAAGAGGACAAATTTATTTAACTTTTTCTGATTTTGTATGATAAAGCTTGGCTTTTGTTTCCTTCTCAAGACAACAATAACAAATTTTGCTGTGGTACTTTGCTATGCACTTGATAAGGGCAAAAATATGACTTTAATCAACAGGAGAATCTACCATACAGCAGATTGAGCTCTGTGAACACTTTAAAGAAAAAATCTAACTAATTTTCGTTTGACTTGGACAAAAAAGTTCTCCCTCAACTCGAACTCACAAAGCAGCTCCAAGCAACGTATTTCACATGAATAATTATTTGATTACTGTACAAGTAGAACAATACTAATCAAGCTGTAAGTAGAAGCTATATCAAAACCGTGAAAACCTATTAAAAACGTCATTATTTAATCACAACAAACCGCTGTGAGCTCAAGTCTACAACATGCACTAGTGCAAACTAAATGCATGTATTGAACATTTGTAAGAGTACAGAACCCAACTTTTACTGATCAGCAACATCTAGAAATAAACTGGATTTGCACTGTTCATTCAGTAATTGATCCCGGCAAAAGAGTTAGTCAAAGTTTATTTTCGTCAAAAGCTCATCGTCATTGATAGTCAGGAAATTGTTGAATTTGCTCGACAAATACAGTAATTTAAATAAAACCTCGAAAACATACACTTGGTAAACTCCAAATCCAAAAAACAAAGACAAGACGAACGCTGAAACGGTAATATCTCCTCTTTATTGTTAAGTCACTGCCAAACTGCTAAAGTAACATAATGTTATCTGCAATTTTTTTCTTACATTAGTCACATTTCTTCAAAGAGGTGGCTGGCATTGGTCTTCGCACGTATAAAAATTATCGAATTTCTGCTGATTTTCAGTCACTCCGGCCACTTTTAAAGTTCTCCACTATCGAAAGATACATTTTATTGCTGAAAATGTAAAGGTTAGCTGGTTTTCGTTGATATCATGGCCACTCAGAGCGAAAATCATAATTCAGTAATAGCCGTATAACTACAAGTGGGCACAGAATAATACCAGAAGTCTCACTCAGTGTCGATACCTCTGATGTACATGTCTTCGCGCATGTTGCCCCGCGCACACAGGAAGTTGAACGGCCGCCATGTTCTTGGAGAGTATAACGGAGTCATTTTCAGAGGGAAACAATATGGAGTAGCTCAGTTTGAAGGGGCCTGGCTAAATTTTGGACGTCGGATGGCGATTCTACGACCGAGGCTTGTTAAAGCAAAGGTAAACTGACTGTTTTTGTTAAAAAATTCCGAATACTACGCTAAAACTGATCACAATTAGGCAGTTTAACAATCCTTGTCTCTCGGTGATTCACCACATTAATAGTCCGTCCAGTAATCTGACATTTATTCAAATAATTTGAACTACATTTACACTACATTTTTACAGTCACACTAAAATTTCTATTGACCAGTACAGTTTTTAAAAGTTACCTAACAGCCGTTGTTATATGTGTTAAACGTTTGACTTGAAACGATTAAAACTTGCTGAATATGTGCATACAGTGCATTATGTTATTAGGAACTAGGAAATATTTGAAGCTACAGTAAATCAATTAAACAACGTCCATCTATAAAACTATGTATTCCTTTCAGTAAAGATTTAATCATCTTTTAATATGTTAAAAGAGTTTCGGGAGAAGTAGCCAACCTCACAATTAATAGTTACAGTGTATTTATGCCAGTGAAGTTTGGTAATGTGCATACGGTACGTAGACTTTGGCTTACATAGTTTCAACTCAGAATTTATGCATATGTATTTGTTTATAATGCTTGGAAAGGCCTAAACTTTAATCGTCAACAGCATACAGTGCATAATTTAAGTCAAATAATTTGGTCAAATGAGGTGAAAGTCCACATGTATAGTATGTAAATAACAAACTATAATGGCAGTTGCAATTTATGTATGGATAATTCCATGTAACTTACATTTAAATGGCAATGGAGATCTTACAATCCTTTGCTATTTTTAAGAAAATGTGAGTAAACGTTTAGCAATTGAAAAGTAACAATGTCACCGGATTTGTTTCTGTCCCCTCTAATGTAACATCAGCCATAAAATTACCCATATGTGACATGTTTTACATGTTATTATGTACAATACTATAAATCATAGTTATAAATCTTTAGCTTACCTCAGGCTTCTTGGTCTAGTTTTGTATCTTATGCAGCCTTCTGTACTGTAGCTTATGCAAGCCACATGTGTTTTTACTTCAACCTATGCAAGCCGTGTGCCACCTGCCACTATACTAGGCTACTGCTTACTATATATATATATATATATATATATATATATACATATACATATATTATATCGCTTACCTCAAAAAGTCACTACAGCCTGTTTCATCTTGGTGAAAGAATCTTCAGGTGACAGGAGTCACCTGAAGATTCTTTCCCAAGATGAAACAGGCTGTAGTGACTTTTTGAGGTAAGCGATATAATCCCATTTGCTCTTTCTTTGCGTTATTGAGCCCTCTTTGCATTTCGTAAACCTAAACGTTCACGTACATATACATATACATATACATACATTTCCCAAGTATCAAATTATGTACAGCATTACTTTTTAATTATCAAATTATATGTTTCTTTTTATAGTTATAGAATTACAAGTGTTTAACTTTAAAGTATTTCTTACTTTTTTTATTTGCAGATACTAGCTCTCGATTTCCAAACTTTAAGGCATAGTATAACCTCATTCTAATGAAAAGCTTCAAGAGAAATTCATCAGGAAATGCAGAGCATTCTGGAAGAGTGAACCTCGGGAGCTTTCTGTCTTACAATAACTTACAGTAAAAAAATAAATTAAAAAGAAAAAAATAATAACAGGATTTGGTTTTTGAGAAGTCTACAATGCTTTATTAAAACTTACAATCCCTACCAGTAATTTCAATGTATGTTTAACAGTGGGTGGCAATGATCCTTAACAATGCTGGCCATTATTGAAATTCAGCAAAACTACTTATTCAGGTTTTCTAGTCTTTGCCGTTGTATTATAATACAATTTAAATTTTAGAAATAATTTATATTATAAATATAACAACCATATTGCTCATATGAATCATTTTTGCCTGTTCTAAATGTTTCCTACAGTTTGAATTCTCATCAGAAAGTACTCCTCTGTGTGCTTGTATCAGACTGGGTTGATCTGAATGAACTTGAAGTCGAAATAGGAATGTAAATAAACTATAATCCATCAAAGAATATTCTGGCCAACACTACAATTCTCCAAATGAAATCCAGCCTCGGCCTCCATATTGACTGGTACATTGTAAGTTTGAAACAGACACACTGAAACAGGACCTTCACCATCTGAGACCGTGTCACTATATAAAGGAATAGTTTCAAAAAAACAGCCCATAAAAAACTTCATATTCTGAATTTTCCTAGTATCAATATTAAACAGGGTTTGAACGGATGAAAGATCACAAAATTCCAGGAGTTTTCCAGGGTAGCAACGGTACTTTTCCAGGATCCAACCCCTAGTTTTCTTCTTTGGCAAAAAGAGCAAGAATGTAATCTTCCTTATGACAACAGTACGACATTATTTTGTTGGTTTCAATATAAAAATTAAGCAATAATGAACTCACGACTCGATTCAATTTGGATTTGACAGAAAAGCAAGGACAAAAGCAAACTAATCTATTTTGTGTATGAAAAAAGGAACTTTGGTGAATGTACGAATTGGCAGGTCTGGATTATCCAGGTTCAAATTCTTTACAAAATTCCAGGAGAATTACAGGAGTACCCAGAAAACAGCTGTTTTTCCAGGAGTTTTCCAGGGCCCTGGAAAGAACCGTATTAAGGGCTGAGAGCGACTGAGGTGCCGGTGAACACAAGCTAAATTCTACTCGAAAAAATTGTTTATATATTACCAAACTAATAAAAAAGTAATCACTTACCTCCTCTTCAATAGATTCAGAAATGTAATGAAAATCGTCCTCCTACTTTTCCAAATACAGCAGTTTTAGTGAGCCAACTTTGGTTTTCGCCATATTGTTAGTAGTTGAAATGCGCTGAGTATACCCTCCAAGAACATGTCGGATGCGGACATGCGCAGTTAAAAAAGTGTGACAAGTTTCCTCACGAGTGAAACTTCTGGTATTATTCTCTGAAGTGGGTCCTTCCAATATGGCCGCCGCGAGATTTTCAGCTTCACTTCCGGCTTCAATTTTCGCTGAGCGAGAGACTGGAGTTGCTCCATCCACTCTTATTTAGAGATCAGTGCTTCAACCGGGATCCCGGTACACCGAGATGCCCCGGTCTCCATATAAATGCAACAGCGAAAGTAACAGTAATTTTCTAGAAATACGTGCACGCAACAACTCCTCGCTCAACCTTCCAATATATCTCTCGAAAACCCAATTAACAATGATAATTTTTCAAAATTCTCAAAAAGATAAATCCTCCTGACTATAACTGGAAGATAAAGTAGAAAACATACTCCGAAAAATAGTTCCATCTTGAACTCAAAATTTGAGAAAAACAAGCGGACACAGTGTTCAATAGTAATATTTCGAATTTATTACAAATTCATCATCAGACTAATTTACAAAAGCTGAACCTAGGTCAATATATAGGCACAAGCGTGGTGACATCATACAGGAAGAATGTGTAGGCGGAAGAAATTAGAGTGTGAATGAGTGATGTGTTAGGTCTGGTCAAATAATGAGAGTTCTTTGCTGGCTTTGAGTCCTACGTTTAGTTCTGGTTTTAGAGATTTGATGGAAAGTGCTTCCATTAGTAAAAGTCGGTTTTTGTTAAGTGAATTATTTGCATGTAGTATTTTGTAGTTGTTAACGATGAGATTTGTTAGCTTGGAAACGTGTATCTGAGGAAGTGTTTTGTCCGTCGAGTCGGTTATGTTTTGTGTGACAGTGTCTTGTGCGTTCTTGCATTCTAAAAAGTGTTGTCCTACTGCACTGGTGTCATGTTTAGTGGCATGTTCATGAAGTCTTGTTTTGAGACACCTTTCGGTTTTTCCAATGTAAGAATAGCCGCATCCAGGACAGGTTATTTGGTAAATGGCATTAGAACGGACTGAAAGAGGAATTTTGTCTTTGTTGGATGTGAAAAATGCGATCTTTTTAGTGTCATAAATTACTACAAATTTAACCGGTCTTATAAAACATCGGCGTAATTTCTTTAAACATGACTTAACAATATTTTCTCCTTGGGTTCCAAGGTAAGGCAGGCGAATCCAAATTTTAGGCAAATTGTCATCATTGGTTTGCGATTGAGATGAAGAACAGGCTTTAGCAGAAGTACTAACTTTACGTTTAAACTTGTTAATCAGGAAATGTTTCAAAGAATTACGATATCCATTCCACGACATAAAAGACTTAATGTTTTTAACTTGGCTGTCAAATCAATGGGATCCTCTCTCGCGCCTGTACTCGCTAATAAGCTACACACGCTGGACAATACACCCATTTTACAAGTTTCGAACCATTTCAAAGAAAAATTGCATGGATAAGATCACTCCATGATCGCGCTCATAAAGTTTGCAGCACTAAAAACTTCTTTGACAGCCAAGTTAAAAACATTAAGTCTTTTATGTCGTGGAATGGATATCGTAATTCTTTGAAACATTTCCTGATTAACAAGTTTAAACGTAAAGTTAGTACTTCTGCTAAAGCCTGTTCTTCATCTCAATCGCAAACCAATGATGACAATTTGCCTAAAATTTGGATTCGCCTGCCTTACCTTGGAACCCAAGGAGAAAATATTGTTAAGTCATGTTTAAAGAAATTACGCCGATGTTTTATAAGACCGGTTAAATTTGTAGTAATTTATGACACTAAAAAGGTCGCATTTTTCACATCCAACAAAGACAAAATTCCTCCTTCAGTCCGTTCTAATGCCATTTACCAAATAACCTGTCCTGGATGCGGCTATTCTTACATTGGAAAAACCGAAAGGTGTCTCAAAACAAGACTTCATGAACATGCCACTAAACATGACACCAGTGCAGTAGGACAACACTTTTTAGAATGCAAGAACGCACAAGACACTGTCACACAAAACATAACCGACTCGACGGACAAAACACTTCCTCAGATACACGTTTCCAAGCTAACAAATCTCATCGTTAACAACTACAAAATACTACATGCAAATAATTCACTTAACAAAAACCGACTTTTACTAATGGAAGCACTTTCCATCAAATCTCTAAAACCAGAACTAAACGTAGGACTCAAAGCCAGCAAAGAACTCTCATTATTTGACCAGACCTAACACATCACTCATTCACACTCTAATTTCTTCCGCCTACACATTCTTCCTGTATGATGTCACCACGCTTGTGCCTATATATTGACCTAGGTTCAGCTTTTGTAAATTAGTCTGATGATGAATTTGTAATAAATTCGAAATATTACTATTGAACACTGTGTCCGCTTGTTTTTCTCAAATTTTGAGTTCAAGATGGAACTATTTTTCGGAGTATGTTTTCTACTTTATCTTCCAGTTATAGTCAGGAGGATTTATCTTTTTGAGAATTTTGAAAAATTATCATTGTTAATTGGGTTTTCGAGAGATATATTGGAAGGTTGGGCGAGGAGTTGTTGCGTGCACGTATTTCTAGTAAATTACTGTTACTTTCGCTGTTGCATTTATATGGAGACCGGGGCATCTCGGTGTACCGGGATCCCGGTTGAAGCACTGATCTCTAAATAAGAGTGGATGGAGCAACTCCAGTCTCTCGCTCAGCGAAAATTGAAGCCGGAAGTGAAGCTGAAAATCTCGCGGCGGCCATATTGGAAGGACCCACTTCAGAGAATAATACCAGAAGTTTCACTCGTGAGGAAACTTGTCACACTTTTTTAACTGCGCATGTCCGCATCCGACATGTTCTTGGAGGGTATACTCAGCGCATTTCAACTACTAACAATATGGCGAAAACCAAAGTTGGCTCACTAAAACTGCTGTATTTGGAAAAGTAGGAGGACGATTTTCATTACATTTCTGAATCTATTGAAGAGGAGGTAAGTGATTACTTTTTTATTAGTTTGGTAATATATAAACAATTTTTTCGAGTAGAATTTAGCTTGTGTTCACCGGCACCTCAGTCGCTCTCAGCCCTTAATACGGTTCTTTCCAGGGCCCTGGAAAACTCCTGGAAAAACAGCTGTTTTCTGGGTACTCCTGTAATTCTCCTGGAATTTTGTAAAGAATTTGAACCTGGATAATCCAGACCTGCCAATTCGTACATTCACCAAAGTTCCTTTTTTCATACACAAAATAGATTAGTTTGCTTTTGTCCTTGCTTTTCTGTCAAATCCAAATTGAATCGAGTCGTGAGTTCATTATTGCTTAATTTTTATATTGAAACCAACAAAATAATGTCGTACTGTTGTCATAAGGAAGATTACATTCTTGCTCTTTTTGCCAAAGAAGAAAACTAGGGGTTGGATCCTGGAAAAGTACCGTTGCTACCCTGGAAAACTCCTGGAATTTTGTGATCTTTCATCCGTTCAAACCCTGTTTAATATTGATACTAGGAAAATTCAGAATATGAAGTTTTTTATGGGCTGTTTTTTTGAAACTATTCCTTTATATAGTGACACGGTCTCAGATGGTGAAGGTCCTGTTTCAGTGTGTCTGTTTCAAACTTACAATGTACCAGTCAATATGGAGGCCGAGGCTGGATTTCATTTGGAGAATTGTAGTGTTGGCCAGAATATTCTTTGATGGATTATAGTTTATTTACATTCCTATTTCGACTTCAAGTTCATTCAGATCAACCCAGTCTGATACAAGCACACAGAGGAGTACTTTCTGATGAGAATTCAAACTGTAGGAAACATTTAGAACAGGCAAAAATGATTCATATGAGCAATATGGTTGTTATATTTATAATATAAATTATTTCTAAAATTTAAATTGTATTATAATACAACGGCAAAGACTAGAAAACCTGAATAAGTAGTTTTGCTGAATTTCAATAATGGCCAGCATTGTTAAGGATCATTGCCACCCACTGTTAAACATACATTGAAATTACTGGTAGGGATTGTAAGTTTTAATAAAGCATTGTAGACTTCTCAAAAACCAAATCCTGTTATTATTTTTTTCTTTTTAATTTATTTTTTTACTGTAAGTTATTGTAAGACAGAAAGCTCCCGAGGTTCACTCTTCCAGAATGCTCTGCATTTCCTGATGAATTTCTCTTGAAGCTTTTCATTAGAATGAGGTTATACTATGCCTTAAAGTTTGGAAATCGAGAGCTAGTATCTGCAAATAAAAAAAGTAAGAAATACTTTAAAGTTAAACACTTGTAATTCTATAACTATAAAAAGAAACATATAATTTGATAATTAAAAAGTAATGCTGTACATAATTTGATACTTGGGAAATGTATGTATATGTATATGTATATGTACGTGAACGTTTAGGTTTACGAAATGCAAAGAGGGCTCAATAACGCAAAGAAAGAGCAAATGGGATTATATCGCTTACCTCAAAAAGTCACTACAGCCTGTTTCATCTTGGGAAAGAATCTTCAGGTGACTCCTGTCACCTGAAGATTCTTTCACCAAGATGAAACAGGCTGTAGTGACTTTTTGAGGTAAGCGATATAATATATGTATATGTATATATATATATATATATATATATATATATATATAGTAAGCAGTAGCCTAGTATAGTGGCAGGTGGCACACGGCTTGCATAGGTTGAAGTAAAAACACATGTGGCTTGCATAAGCTACAGTACAGAAGGCTGCATAAGATACAAAACTAGACCAAGAAGCCTGAGGTAAGCTAAAGATTTATAACTATGATTTATAGTATTGTACATAATAACATGTAAAACATGTCACATATGGGTAATTTTATGGCTGATGTTACATTAGAGGGGACAGAAACAAATCCGGTGACATTGTTACTTTTCAATTGCTAAACGTTTACTCACATTTTCTTAAAAATAGCAAAGGATTGTAAGATCTCCATTGCCATTTAAATGTAAGTTACATGGAATTATCCATACATAAATTGCAACTGCCATTATAGTTTGTTATTTACATACTATACATGTGGACTTTCACCTCATTTGACCAAATTATTTGACTTAAATTATGCACTGTATGCTGTTGACGATTAAAGTTTAGGCCTTTCCAAGCATTATAAACAAATACATATGCATAAATTCTGAGTTGAAACTATGTAAGCCAAAGTCTACGTACCGTATGCACATTACCAAACTTCACTGGCATAAATACACTGTAACTATTAATTGTGAGGTTGGCTACTTCTCCCGAAACTCTTTTAACATATTAAAAGATGATTAAATCTTTACTGAAAGGAATACATAGTTTTATAGATGGACGTTGTTTAATTGATTTACTGTAGCTTCAAATATTTCCTAGTTCCTAATAACATAATGCACTGTATGCACATATTCAGCAAGTTTTAATCGTTTCAAGTCAAACGTTTAACACATATAACAACGGCTGTTAGGTAACTTTTAAAAACTGTACTGGTCAATAGAAATTTTAGTGTGACTGTAAAAATGTAGTGTAAATGTAGTTCAAATTATTTGAATAAATGTCAGATTACTGGACGGACTATTAATGTGGTGAATCACCGAGAGACAAGGATTGTTAAACTGCCTAATTGTGATCAGTTTTAGCGTAGTATTCGGAATTTTTTAACAAAAACAGTCAGTTTACCTTTGCTTTAACAAGCCTCGGTCGTAGAATCGCCATCCGACGTCCAAAATTTAGCCAGGCCCCTTCAAACTGAGCTACTCCATATTGTTTCCCTCTGAAAATGACTCCGTTATACTCTCCAAGAACATGGCGGCCGTTCAACTTCCTGTGTGCGCGGGGCAACATGCGCGAAGACATGTACATCAGAGGTATCGACACTGAGTGAGACTTCTGGTATTATTCTGTGCCCACTTGTAGTTATACGGCTATTACTGAATTATGATTTTCGCTCTGAGTGGCCATGATATCAACGAAAACCAGCTAACCTTTACATTTTCAGCAATAAAATGTATCTTTCGATAGTGGAGAACTTTAAAAGTGGCCGGAGTGACTGAAAATCAGCAGAAATTCGATAATTTTTATCCGTGCGAAGACCAATGCCAGCCACCTCTTTGAAGAAATGTGACTAAAGTAAGAAAAAATGCTATGATAAGGGTTTTATGCTAAGTATTTATCCGGAAGTACAAGACTTTGGTGACGAAGATGAAACGAATTACGAAATCGACGAAGTAAACAAAGAAAACATGAACTAGTTCTGCAGTTTTATCGCTGACCAAAAATCGGAAAATACAAAACATAAAACAAAATACGACAAGCAAACCTTGTGCAAGTTTTGTCGAAAGAAGAACGAGAAGAGGAAAGTAAAAGACCTACTGTTTTCCAAGGCAAAACATCAATAAAAAAGAAAAATGGCGTATAAACTTGCAACTCTTGCGTATTTTCAACTAAGCATTCAGTGGCACCTCAACACAAAGGATTCAACGGGAAATTTACTCGCAGATGACTTTAAACTTTCCTGAGAGGTTTTAAAATCCTGATGAATGCATTACCGGTCGAATACGGTAAAGGTCATCATGCACAAGTGAGAAAGACTGAAGCGGACAACTGTTTTGCAGAAGGATAATTTGGTGACCAAAAACAAGTAGCTTTGCAGCGAGTTACCTGGTGGCTGTTTACCTTGTATTTTTGTTTCGAGCCAAAAAATACACCCTAACATCTTCAATGGGGTGACATTTCGTAGCGAAAAAAACCTGATTGAGGCAATGAAATCTTTGTGTGGAAAGCGGAGAAAGCATCCAAAGACTGTCATGGCCTCGACAACTCTTCTGGATGACGAGTGTTCTATCCCACTTCTCAAACAATTGACCATGAACGCTGTCCAGTTAAATACTGCAAAATGTTCAAAAATAATCGTCCTACAGAGATGAATGAACCAGAATCTTCATTCTACTTTACCAATAAACACCAGCGAAATCCAGGCGGTAATATTTCGTACAAGAAGTCTCCCTTAGGGAAGAATGAAGTCGGGAAGCTACTTTTGAAAGCTGCTCAAAACAATTCCGTTCGCAGAACTGTACTTCAAAGCTATTCGATTCAGATGTACCTGTGATTGTGCAGCTCAGGTAAGTGGTCACCAGAACGTGAAAAGTCCCAAGATTTATACTAATCGACATCTATTCAACTTCAGCAAAGAATGTCGTTTTAATACAGTTAGTCGCTTAAAAAATATCCTGACAGC
This sequence comes from Heliopora coerulea, assembly GCA_030142905.1. Taxonomy (NCBI): domain Eukaryota; kingdom Metazoa; phylum Cnidaria; class Anthozoa; order Scleralcyonacea; family Helioporidae; genus Heliopora; species Heliopora coerulea. Next base: position 82,469 of record JASJOG010000413.1, on the reverse strand, counting down.
AAGCGAGTTCCCTTTCGTCTTTTGTTCATATAAATCAGAAAGAACCAAGACAAAGCGTTGCTGGAAAAAGTGAACACTTGGCAAATGCATATTCCAAGGAGCTAACTTTGAGAACTGCTCTGTCAAGTCATAAATTGTCCAGTTACTGAGGTGGCGAAACCAGCCGCAGGCACCAAGAAAGCCATTTCCTTTGCCAGTCTTAAATCATTTACTGGCTTCAGTGTTCAAACTAGAAATACGTGCACACAACAACCCCTCGCCCACCCTTCCAATATATCTCCCGAGAATCCAAGTAACATTGATAATTTTTCAAAATTCTCAAAAAGACAAATCCTCCTGACTATGACTATAACTGGTATTGGACATGCAATAAAAAAAAATCCACACAGAATTTGACCGCATATAAACAACAATCCAAACTGGAAATTATTTTATATTTAGACTGCTTATAGTCATATTTACGTCTAAAATTTCAATTCTGCTTTATTAAAACAAAAAGTTCGGTGAGAATACCGTTGAACGGTTTAACAAATGGTAAGATGTCCATCCTTACAATCAAATTATTAAACAATGAATGATAGGATCAATACCCTGAATTACTTGAGGGTTTATGGTAATTCGTGTCATTTGCCAATTAGACTTCTCACTCACTTTTCCTAAAAGAAAGCTTGTTTTATTAGATGGCCATACTTTCCGTCTAAAAAGTGGAGCATTCTCATAGGTTATCAAACGGATACCGGCATTACGGACAGCTCATGATTTAATATTTTTCTGACATTTTTTTTGACTTTAAAAATTGATAAATTATACGTTACCTCAAAGTTGGTTACAAATGTCTTTAAGATCTGCTATAAGGGTTTATGCTAAGTATTCATCCGGAAGTACAAGACTTTGGTGACGAAGATGAAACGAATTACGAAATCGATGAAGTAAACAAAGAAAACATGAACGAATTCTGCAGTTTTATTGCTGACCAAAAATCAGAAAATACAAAACATAAAACAAAATACGACAAGCAAACCTTGTGCAAGTTTTGTCGAAAGAAGAACGAGAAGAGGAAAATAAACGACGTACTTTTTCCAAGGCAAAACATCAATAAAAAAGAAAAATGGCGTATAAACCTGCAACTCTTGCGTATTTTCAACTAAGCATTCAGTGGCACCTCAACACAAAGGGTTTAACGGTAAATTTACATACAGACGACTTTAATCTTTCTTGAGAGGTTTTAAACTCCTGATGAAAGCATTACCGATCGATACGGTAAAGGTCATCATGCACAAATCACTCTTGAAGTGAGAAAGACTGAAGCGGACAACTGTTTTGCAGAAGGATAATTTGGTGACCAAAAACAAGTAGTTTTGCAGTGAGTTACCTGGTGGCTGTTTACCTTGCATTTTTGTTCCGAGCCAGAAATACATCTTAACGTCTTAATACAGTTAGTCGCGTAGCAAATGTCCTGACAGCAAGCGAATTCCCTTACGTCTCTTGTTCATATAAATCAGAAAGAGCCTAGACAAAGTGTTGCTGCAAAAAGTGAACAGTTGGCAAATGTATATTCCAAGGAGCTAACTTTGAGAACTGCTCTGTCAAGTCATAAATTGTCCAGTTATTGAGGTGGCGAAACCAGCCGCAGGCACCAAGAAAGCCATTTCCTTTGCCAGTCGAAAATCATTTACTGGCTTCAGTGTTCAAACTTGCGAGAGATCCAAACAAGGGAAAAAAGAATGAGACCAAATCGATTTGCTTCAATACAGTACCTAAGTACGGGTTTGTTCAACAACATACCAGTCGCCGAGCTTGCACACGGCATTTTTGAGTGACCGGAACCCATGGATATATATATATATATATATATGATGAAAAGTTTGTTCTCAAGCTTTTATCTCAGAAAACTTCTGAGTTCCCCAACGGGAATCGAACCCGTGTATCCCGATTGCCGGTACGGTTGTTTTGCCACTACACTATAGGGTCTCAGACGGCAAGCATGATGTTAATTAGAGACCTGGTTCGAAGTATTGATATGCCTCTTTCGTACTTGAAAGCTGAACATACCTGTAAATGTGATATTGTATGTAAGTAAATTTCATCTTACTAAGCGTAGATGTTTGTAAGCTTGGATATATGTATGATGAAAAGTTTGTTCTCAAGCTTTTATCTCAGAAAACTTCTGAGTTCCCCAACGGGAATCGAACCCGTGTCTCCCGATTGCCGGTACGGTTGTTTTGCCACTACACTATAGGGTCTCAGACGGCAAGCATGATGTTAATTAGAGACCTGGTTCGAAGTATTGATATGCCTCTTTCGTACTTGAAAGCTGAACATACCTGTAAATGTGATATTGTATGTAAGTAAATTTCATACTAAGTATGAAATAAATAAGTAAATTTCATGTAAGTAAATTTCATACATAAATTTCGTACCGGCAATCGGGAGACACGGGTTCGATTCCCGTTGGGGAACTCAGAAGTTTTCTGAGATAAAAGCTTGAGAACAAACTTTTCATCATACATATATCCAAGCTTACAAACATCTACGCTTAGTAAGATGAAATTTACTTACATACAATATCACATTTACAGGTATGTTCAGCTTTCAAGTACGAAAGAGGCATATCAATACTTCGAACCAGGTCTCTAATTAACATCATGCTTGCCGTCTGAGACCCTATAGTGTAGTGGCAAAACAACCGTACCGGCAATCGGGAGACACGGGTTCGATTCCCGTTGGGGAACTCAGAAGTTTTCTGAGATAAAAGCTTGAGAACAAACTTTTCATCATACATATATCCAAGCTTACAAACATCTACGCTTAGTAAGATGAAATTTACTTACATACAATATCACATTTACAGGTATGTTCAGCTTTCAAGTACGAAAGAGGCATATCAATACTTCGAACCAGGTCTCTAATTAACATCATGCTTGCCGTCTGAGACCCTATAGTGTAGTGGCAAAACAACCGTACCGGCAATCGGGAGACACGGGTTCGATTCCCGTTGGGGAACTCAGAAGTTTTCTGAGATAAAAGCTTGAGAACAAACTTTTCATCATACATATATCCAAGCTTACAAACATCTACGCTTAGTAAGATGAAATTTACTTACATACAATATCACATTTACAGGTATGTTCAGCTTTCAAGTACGAAAGAGGCATATCAATACTTCGAACCAGGTCTCTAATTAACATCATGCTTGCCGTCTGAGACCCTATAGTGTAGTGGCAAAACAACCGTACCGGCAATCGGGAGACACGGGTTCGATTCCCGTTGGGGAACTCAGAAGTTTTCTGAGATAAAAGCTTGAGAACAAACTTTTCATCATACATATATCCAAGCTTACAAACATCTACGCTTAGTAAGATGAAATTTACTTACATATATATATATATATATATACCAAAGGTGAGGACCAGAAAGGTTGCAGTGTTGGTTTGAAGATGAAGAGCGCTCAATACCATACCAGTAGAGCGAATAAAGAAGTAAAATAGACAAAATTTTTGCTGTCGCTACTCTGAGTTTCACGCGCTCAGGCGATCATCAGGAGTAGCGACAGCAAAAATTTTGTCTATTTTACTTCTTATATATATATATATATATATATATATATATATATATAAAGAAAGATACATACACAGAGCGAAAATTTTTCTCCCTAGTAACCACGCGTGTAACAGGACTCCACACACGTCAAAATTATTATCCTCGCCCCTCGCTACGCGCGGTGAACGAGGGATTAGCAAGTTGATATCCCGGTATACCTGGACTCCCGGTTCATCGGGATCATATAAACAGACCCTTAGGCACTGACTCATTTAATATTTTCCGATACAACAGTGCGGGCACTAAAAGATTAGTTATATCGGTTTTATATAGGAACATGGCACCGATTAGGCTCATTTTCCTTGATTAAAGATACCTTAAACAATATAATGAAACGGTAAACCAGCTTGTTCGCGTTATAAAAGTAAAGTGCCCCACAGGCAGTGCACGACCATCGTTTAAAAGAGAAAAAACAGTGAGGGAACTGCCTAACTTTTAGAGGATCAATAGCACAGAGACTAAGAGAGTTTAAGCCAATATTATAGCAACGTCAACGCAAACTGTTTTCCAGCACGAGAAATTTTCAATTAATTTCAACGCTGCCCTACTTCTATACAGTACATAGTAGAGAGCATCTCCTCGAGTATCTCCACAATTTCACTTTTGTACGTTGACTCATAGCACGAAGAATGTTTTCGATCATTAAAAAGTCAACCAACCGACCAGTTTCAAAGGTTTAAAAACAACGTTAGCAATTCATAACAGCATCAGTGGAATGTGATTCTACTCAAATGCTTAAAATAAATCTACTTGCCTTTGCCGTACTTGCTGGCTTAGCCCTTTCCCGTCCGTAATTGACTTTTTAATTTTACTCAGGCAACGCCAGACGATTTTACTCGTGAAGGGAAGACATCTCGACAGGAAAAGGGTTAATCTCGCTACTGATGTTTTTAACGAAGGCTTTGTTATTACAAACAAACTAAGTAATGAGGTGTAAATGATAGAAAGTCATGGGTTATTTTTAATGTCAGTGATCATACAAGAAGGGAAAATGAGACAGTCTACCCAAGTAAATACTCACTTTCAAAGGTTAAAGAAAATTGAAGGAAATAAAGAATGCAAGCAATATTTTTAATTACCAACGAAAGAAACAACTAATATTGAAGAAATGAAGTAGGAAACCTAATGTTTTTATCTGCCCATGCTTTACAAAGACAGTAACTTTTTGCGGGATAAAATCGCGTCCGTAGCAGATGAGACGGGGCAAGGGAGGAGATCAAATCTTCAAAAATTTGTTTATTTGTAAAGTACAATATTACGTATCTTATTGAATACATTTATGATTCCAACGCAATAAACCACGTTTCCGTGCAGTTTATGGATCGGTTTAATAAGATTTGTATGGATTTATGGCTTTCCTTTTTGTTTGAACATGGAAAAGATATTACTAGTGGCATAAGAGATCAACAGTTTACTTTGTGCCACCAAATTTCCTGGCCGTCATTTGGTGTATGGCTCCTTTAGATTTGTTGCCCACAATCAACCCATTCAACTTCTGATTACCGTCGAATTTGCTGCTCAAAAATCTGAAGAGCCCGAAGGAACTAACGATCCACAGCTGTCCTTTCCCCCTACTTTTTCGAACCTTGCTACGGCCTCATAAATAACAGAAAAATTACGTTTATTAATACCAAAGGGATGAATGGTTCCAAGTTTGGAAATGAGACGTTTTCCTGTCTCCTGTTACTATCATTGACCCACTGAATATGGTATCGTAGCATAAACTTTCATGTCTGAAAACGAGTGGTTGGTATTATTAAAATGACGTCAAACAAACTTTTTTCTACGTTATTCCTCTTTGCAGAAACGTCTGCCCGTTTTCCTTCAAAAAGCCTTTAGTGTCTACAAAACCACCTTGTGCGGCAGGATTCCCTCTGAGATAACATACCCTCACTTAGTCCTAATATTTCGCCTTTTCATCAACAAAGTAAGAGATATTATCATCCGTATTTTCAATAATTTTCCCAAGGATCTTGAGACTTTTTTTTGATAATTTTTAACCTAAATTAGTGGCAACTCGCAGCTAATTCACCTGTTTAATATGTTAAAAATGGATTATCATGATTTAAAATGTAATACATTTACAAGAATCCATGAGGAATTGTCTCAGAGATATCCTAAATGAATTTAAAACATTTATATTCTTAATATCAGTTGGAAGACTGTTCCATAATTTGACTGTTAATACAGTGAAATCTCATGTACATCTATGTGTTTATATACCTGCATAGGTTTAGGAAGCGGGGGGAGGTTACGGAGCCTTCAGTCGCCTCATCAATTTAAATGAAGGTGTTATGATGGGCTAGGTGTTATGAAAAAATCTACTTAGCTAAAATGGGGAAAGATTTACGAAATTACTAACTTGTTTATATCAGAGGTTACACATATTAACAAAGATTGTGGTGTGATTATCCCCTCTTTGTTTCAGAAATGTAAGTTCAATAAGATCAATAAACTTCTTTATGTCTATCTTATAGTACCGATGACATCAGCAGTACAGAAAACACTTTCTTTTCTATAAAGACTAAAAACGTGCATTAAAAATTTCTCATTTTTCCAGGGTAATCAATGTACCTGATATATAGCACTTAATATATATAGATACATTTATGTATTGAATTCAGTTCCCTAAAATTAAGTTTGTTCTTACGCCACTATGTATATGCAAGTGTGTATGTGTGTGTGTGCGTGTGTGTATGTGTATTTGTACGTATGTGTACACATGAATCCCATAATATACACATCGAGAGATGTATCCTGTTAGCATTAGTATGCACACTTTTATTCAGAGATTCATTTATTCCAAGAGGACTTAATGTGATTTCTTTTCAGTACTTTACTTTTTATGTAAATTTTTAAACTTATCACTTCACTGACGAAAAGATTTAGTAATAGTAACAGTATATTTGTATTCAGAATTATTTTAGTAATGGACATATGGGAATTCAAGATGACTAGGTAAAGGTTATAGATAAGGATGATGAGAATAATCCAACGAATAAGGAAGGATTTGGGGTTTATATACTGAATTAATACAGTTATACCTAATGATTTCGATGTGAGAGATTTCTTTGTAATTATACTGTAATTACATTTTAGCTATAAAACGTCTCTACCTTTTTGTAGAAAGACGCTTTGATAGAAGGATTGAACTCCGAAACATTGGTTTTTCTTTAAAGTTTTTAGTAAGTGCATGTATCTGCGTATGTATATGTGTTTTAATTAAAAATATTTCGATCAGAAAGCGTTCAGGCCTAAGTATAAGAAATTCCTCATAATATGTTCAGATATCGTCTGTGTTTGATCCCAGGGAGTGAGAGGGACAAACGACATTCTTAACTACAAACATAATAAATGGTTATGAATTTCCTACGTGTATGGTAGTATAGAACATGGGGGTACCAGCGAATTTTTTACACAGACTTTGGAAACCGACTTACGGCCGAAGAAATTTATCCCCAATATGGTTTTCATCAAGTTTGAGAAAACACCTCATTTTTTCCAACTTTTGTTTAATAATGCACTGGTACCCCCATGAAGTTAAACCATAATAAATTAAATTTTATCAGAGTCATCCTCTTTACTGGTTTCGTCCTGTTGTTTGTTTTTATGATCGTAGACGTGCTTAGCGGTAGTGATTCCACCTGATAGAAATCCCAAAAATGGGATAAATGGGCTAGTTTTTTCGACTAATGTATAAACGTCTCTTTTTAACAGTTCGTCTTTTTTCAAATCTTTAGTTAATTCCTCAGGAAACTTAATAGCATCAAGACCTCCTAAAGTATTAGAAAATTTACTTACTAATAGATCAATTAGGAACTCATTAGCTTTTTGCATTCGTTTACGTTCATATTCAGTGTATAGCTTATTGATGACCTTTTGACTAGCCTTTTCTATGTAAGCGACAGATTTATCTAAATCACCATCTTCAGCTAATTTCAGAAGTTCATCTCTCTTTTTTTCTAAATCAGTGTTATCGTTTTGTGGTTCAACATTTTCAGGTTTAACTTTTTCAGGTTTTTTATCACTGAATATATTATTCAATTCCTCATTCAAAGAATTTTCTGCAGTTGATATTTCCACAGTAACATCATCAATATTTTCAGGTTTTGTATATTTGCGTCTTGGCATTCTATATTTATTAACAAATATTTTATTTTTGTGGAATAGTTATTTATAATCGAATGGATAGCGTAAATTGATTTCAAGAGTTGTCTATGTACTGTTCTTTAGCTTTTCAGTCATGTCGATTCTTTCTTTTTTGGAATTGTGACCTAGGTACCTGCGGAAAATAACACTCATATCATCTTCATCTGGATTATAAAAAGTGACAACTTTCGCCACATTATCTCTATAAGGCTTAGATATACTGTTTAATTGTTGGGTAACGACTATTGTGGATAACCCAAAGTGTCTAGCTGAAAAAGCCAATTTAACTAACTCACTTGTTCTATTTTTAACATCCTGACTGCTCGCACAGTCATCTAATACTATTAAACTATTGGTTCCTTTGTAAATAACTTGGACAATGTGAAGTATTTTATCGACATTATCTTGATCAAACTCCACAGCAATAAAATCAGGATCGTTGATGTATTTCTTATTTTCATTCCATTATAACCACCAAGAATACCGCCAAGTGGAATCTTAAAGAATCATATTTTCAGTCAATTATTGGGACTTGGATAGCAACATATCCTTCAGGTGTATCTATAGAACATTTGACTTTCACTGATAATGTTCCAAAACAGATAACATCACTTATGAGATTTCATTTATACTTCACAGTTAGAAGAATAATGCAAAAATTAAAAACATTATCAGAAAGCAAAATAAATATACTAATGAATAAATATAATGCTAATTTTCGAAAAGATCACACACCCAAGTCGACATGGCAAGAATTGGTTGGGTATAAGAATGAGCATTAAGGACAAGATGTTGTAGACTTAAGTAAACATCAAAAAATATATGGACCCGGTCCAGGCTCCATTCGTGATGTTCAAAATGATTATAAAAAAACTTATTCCAACGATTTCAGATGGATTAACCACAAAAGGAACTGAACTACTTAATCGATTGAAGCGTATATTTACAGTTTACTAGGAGCACAAGCTAAAACAAGACAGAGTATTTATGAAAATAGAGCATCATCATTAAAGACACAAAATGTGTTTCATAGGAATGTAAAAAATAGTATTATTAATTATGATACAAGTATTTGGATAAACAATATGAATAAGGCAGTGTCTGACACTAATGCTATTCTTAATCTTGCTGTCAGTCCATCTTTATGTTTACTACCTTCCAGTGTGGTTATTCTTAAGAATCCTATTGATCGATATAATAATAAATTACAAATAGCTAGTAAAAAAATGAGATTTGGTATTAACCCTAATGTTAATTTTGTGGGTATAAAAAACGAACCTCCTAAAAAAATTCATCAAAAAGATCAACCAACATCACATTTAGACACTTTGAATAACACTGTTGTCAAAAAAGAAGAAAAAGCAACAAGTCATCATGATAATAAACGTAGTGCTAAAGATGTACCTATTAATAATGATGAGCATAACACTGATTTAATGATAACTTTCGCTATGAAAGGTATAACTGCGTATTTGATAACAAAATATATCATATAACATAGAAAATGAGCTTATATTACGGCTATGAAGATAAGACAAAAAATGACATAGAAGAATTGAAATCTGATGTCTAACAAAAACTCTCTCTATCAGGAGGGAAAATGAGAGGTGATATAAGTAGTCTGTAATATCCGGATTCTGTCACAGGTTTTCAACACATTTTCAAATTTGGTCAAAATTTTTCAAAGTGTCGCGGGGGAAAACCCGTTTTATTGACGGCGCTACTTTCGGTTTCGCTTACTTAACTTCCGGCCGCTTTCATGAATTTAATTACGTTACCATAAATTAGTTCAACCAATCAAAAACTTCACATTTTAGCTTCACATTTGTGAAACTTTTGTGTGAAAAGTTTCACATTTTCGCTTCACATTTGTGAAACTTTTGTGTGAAAAGTTATTTGATTTGTGAAGATGCCTTACTCGTTGAAACAGCTCGACCAACGCTATCAAAATGCTTGCCAAAACTTCCGGCCGCTTTCATGAATTTAATTACGTTACAAAGAATTTCAACACATTTTAAAAATGGATCAAAACTTTAGCAGCAAAGCTGTTTCAAAGTGTCTTGGGGGGTTACCCTTAACATTCCAAACATTCCAAACATTCCAAACATGCTCAATCTCCCTAACAACTAGCCTCACTCGATGTCAACAAAAAAACTATTTCCGGTTTGCTCCGTTGTTAGGGAGATTAGGCATGTATGGAATGTGGGGGACAGCGTCGCTGCTAAAGTCCCTCAACGACTGGCGGGGGAATTACCTTTTTCCTAATGACGCCATTTCCAGCCGCTTCCAGGAATTTGATAACGTTACCGGGAATTTAAGCACATTTTAAAAATGGGTCAAAATTTTTCAAAGTGTCACAGGGGAATACCCTCAACATTCCATACATGCTCAATCTCCCTAACAACTTGAACAGGTCGATGTCAACAAAAAAACTATTTTCGGCTTGCTCCGTTGTTAGGGATATCTGGAATGTATGGAATGTGCGGGACAGCGTCGCTGCTAAAGTCCCTCAACATTTGGTTTGGAAATTTACATATTTTGAAAATAAAATAAATTCAATAAAAATATAAATAAATGGGGAACAAACAATCAACTTTAAAACATGAAAAAATTATTGAAAAAAATCATAAAATATTTAAGAAAAAAGCATTCAAGTTTGGTTTTTCAGTAGGAGCAGGGCAAGCATATGATATTGAATGTAATATTCAATTTGGAACCGCTTCAGCAAAACAATTTATTTTTGATAATATGGATGAAAATTTAAAATTAGTTGGTAGAAATGTTATAAAAAGTATTCAACAAAAAGCAAAAGAAAAGGAATCAAATCTTGTTAAAGAGGTCCCTGAAATTTTAAACAAATCTTTAGACACAAACGATAAAAACGATAAAGACGATAAAAACGATAAAGAAATGACAGATGAAATTAAAGATGATAAAGAAATTAAAGAAGAAGTAAATGAGTTTGTAAAATCAACTCTTGAGTGATAAATTATTTTATAAATTTTATAATACAATATATATTATAAAATTATTCATGTTTGGCTTGTTGATGCTTCATTATCGTCTTTTTTATTCCGCTTGCGGTCCGTAGGTTTTTCACATGTCGTTGCTGTGCTCTGTTTTTTAATAATATGTTTTCCAACTGTAACTCCACCAGATAATATTCCAAGATATGGTAAATATGGACTTAATTTTTCAACTACAGATTTTACATCAATAATTTATCTTTAACCAGTTCTTTTTCCAATTCTTCACTACTTTCTATTGCGTCTAATCCGCCTAATAAATCTGCAAATTTACTAATTAGTAAATCTGTTAAAAATGCATTTGCTTTTTCCGCTTGTTTTACTTCATATTCAGCATGAATTTTTAATATAACTTTATCACTTGCTTTTTTCAAATTTTGCACCGATTGACTAATTTCACCATCTTCAGACAATCTTATCAATTCTTCACGTTTTTTCATTATTTCTTCTTTTTTATGCGGTTCATGATTCACGCCAGATTCGCTGTTTGCGGTTGTTGAAGATATTAGAGGAACTTCTACATGTTCACTATTTTCACTCATTTATTTTATAACCAAATGGAAAAATTAAATTAATTTCCAATCTTGAATATTTTTTTGTTTTCAATGTTTCTAAAATTTTTTCCAATTCTTTGCGGTCACCTAAATCTAAATATTCTTGAATTATTGTTGCCATATCTTTTTTATTCGGATTATAAAATGTAACCAACTTTGAAATATTTTCTCTAAATGGTTTTGCAATAGATGTCAACTGCTGCGTTATAACTACAACGGAAAGATTATAATGCCTTGCAGAAAATCCTAATTTAACCAACTCACTTGTTCTATTTTTAACATTTTTTCCACTTGCACAATCATCCAATATGATTAAACTTTTACTTCCTTTTGAAAAGTCAACTATAAATTTTAACCAATCTTCAACATTATCTTGATCACAAGGAATAGCAATAAAATCTTCATCTTTATCATATTTCCAATTTTCATAAGTTTTATTCCATTCAAATGTCGGACAAATTAAAAAAATATAATCAAAATAATTTTTATATTTATTTTCTATAAAATCTAAAAGATATTTTGTTTTTCCACAAGAAGTCATTCCAACAATTATCATATTAAATGGTTTTTTGTTACCCACTTCGTGTTCAGCTTTGCTGTCATTCATTTTTTATTTTTCATCTTGTTTTCAAAATTGAATTGAAGACAAATCTTTATTTACAATGTTTAACAATCCATCACTTATCACAAATATATGACACATTACATTTGCAGAAATGGCAGTTTTTTTAATTTCTAACAATAGTCCAGACTGTGTGTTTACTAACTTTTTACCAGTTCCATAAACAAAGTTATCATCTAATGTTCTTAAATCCACACATAATGCAAATGAATCTTTATAAAATTTTTCAATACTCATAACTACATCACTACCGCCATATCCTCCGTGAAATATTCTAAATGCTTCTTCAAAAAATCTTCTTTTCGGCATACCTTGGGAATATATGCTATTTGGGACTCCTTCAACACTAATTTTGACGTCTGTTATATTTGGATAAACAAATTGTTCACTATCTGTGATAGTTTTATTTCTAAATAACAGCACAACTGCTTTCATACTCTTCCGCGGAATATTTATGGTTTCATTATGTAAAGTTGCATCTTTATTCCATTCTACTGTTTTCATCAAAGTTACATAATTATATGATAATGATCTTCCTGTGGTGTAATTTGATAAAACATCAATTGCCAAATCTTGATTTTCAATCGTTTCATACTCTAATTCTAAATTTTCCAAAGTATATCCCCCAACACTTTGTCCTCTTTGTGCTACCATAATTTCACTAGCTTTTGGAAAAGTTAAAATATATTGAAAATTGTTAATCATTCCATAAGGAGCATATAACCCATGATCTGAAAGTATTTTTTCTAATTTTAAGCACTGTTTTGTTCCATAAATATCATACATTAATTTATCAGAAACTTTTTCTGGATTACCACTTGTTGCTCCAGAGTCATCTTTTGAAATTAATTTTCTGAGGTTTTCTCGTGCGATGCCATATTCAACCATATCTGCTCTTTCAAATTCAGGTTTCCAGAGATCTTTGTAAATTTCCAAAAGAGATTCTCCACTATTATCGTAAACAATTTCTCCAGCAAATTTAACAACCAATCTTTTCTTTAACAATTTTGATAAATTATTTAAAAACCACGATTTAGTATTTGCATTTTTAAAATTAAATAACAATTTTAATGAATCAGGAACAAGACACAAATTAGGATTTAATTTTGGAATATCTATATAAAGGTCTTCTTCAGGATTTGCTGAATTCGGATTCAAAGTTACAACATGTCTTGTTCTGTTTCCTTTAATTTCACTCATTTTTGATGTTTTATATCCTGGATATAATTCGTTTACTCTATTCATTTTTTATTATATATAAAAAAAATTTTTAGTTTACCAACTTATGGTTGTTTATCAGAAGCGCTCGCTTCACTCGCTATTCTGTTTTTTTATTGTCCTTTCGGTATTCTTTATATTCATTGTATAAAAAGTAAGTAATTGCAATAACTAATATCCATAAATTTTTAGCTAGAAAAGCAATACCTTTTGCACCCCATGATAATATTTGAGAAATTAAATTTAAAACTGCTGAAATGATTGCACCAAAATTTTTACCTATATTTGCAATTGCTTTTCCCAATTTTCCAACTGCATTTGCACCTTGTTTCAATACACTTCTTGCCCTTATAACTATTGCTGTAATTATGCCTGCTTCAGAAATAGCAACTGCTGATAAACCTAATAAATTTTCTTTTGCCCATTTTGTAAATCTTTCTAATCTTCCAAGGTCAGATTCTTCAGCATTTTCATTTAAAATCTGTATTCCTTCTTCACTGATTGGTCTTTCATTATTTTCAAGTCTCATTTTATCTGCTTGAAGTTTTGCAATTTCTGAAAAACTTTTATATATACTTTTTTGGGGTTCAGCTGTTTCTAAATCAGATTTATTTTTCCAATGTTGATGCTCTCTATCAAATCCATCAATTTTTTCACGTATAACTTCTTTTTTTTCATTTTCTGATAGATTGGAGTCAATACCCTCCAAATATACCAAACCTCTAAATTCTCTTAATTCATTTCTTTCAAATAATGTTCGTCGTGGATCCTGTTCATTATCAATGAATTTTTTAAAGTTATTTTCACCAATTATATTATCAATTTTAGTTTGAATTTCTAAAATAGAATCATCAGTGATAGAATTAATAACTTCACATTCAAAATCACCACGCTCCGCGACGGCTACGCCGATTCTTTGTTCTATTACCGCACTTGGAGTTTTTTCATATTCTTTTTTTGCTTTTTTCATATAATCATTAAATTCATCAACATATGTCTTATTTTTTCTGGTAAATAACTCTGGTTCATTGTTGGTATTGACATTACCAATTTTTTCACCTTTGAAATTAATTGAAACATTTCCTTTTTGGTCTCTTACAAATGTTGTTTTATCCAACAATATACTATTATTTGGGCCATTTTTCTTTTCGAGGATAACATCGAATATTTTTTTGAAAGATTTTTTTCTATCACCAGTAATTAATCTCCTTATAGAACCCGCATCTTTTTTCGCATCAGGTATATATTTAACCCTATTAAATTTGCTTTTTTGATTTTCTGTGTTTATTATGTTTATACTTCTATTATGATCATCAGGGTCATCCCCACCAAAACTTGTTTCCCCTTCTTCTTCTTCTTCTTCTTCTTCTTCTTCATTATTTCTATTTCTCATTTCAATATCATCAAAACCTTCATCCATTTATTTTATATGTTTTGAATATTTTCTTCTGGTATCCAAGAGTTATGTTTATTATCATAACCTAGCCACTTTACCAACACCATATTTTTACCTTTGACTTTTTTCCTTTTTAATATTTTCTCAACTCTATACACATCATCTTTTTTATCCACAGCAGATAGTTCCTGTTCATAAAATTTCCCAATGATTGGTTCTCCTTCTAAATCTACCACTTCATACATGTTTGGATCACCTCTGAATACTTTTACAATTTTAAAAATTTCTTCTGTAAAATTAGCTTCATAACCTTTAGTAAAGATATTCTTATATTTAGAAATCCTAACAGTATTACCAATTCTGAATTTAGGTAAAGGTAAATCTCCTAATGGGTAACCATATAGTGTAATCCACACTTGGTCTTTGTTAGACTTGTTCACATCAGCAGGTTTCATTAATATACTACTGTGTTTAGTATTATTATAATTATTCACAAGGTTACTCAAAATGTTGATCCAATTATAAGTTCCCTTGCTATAGAAATATTTCCACATGGATGTTTTTAGAGTTCTGTTAAATCTTTCAACTATAGCTGCTTTTCTATTTGAGTTTGTGGAAAAATATTCAACATTATGTTTTTTCAATAGTTCTTTTACACCTACATTGTAAAATTCTTTTCCTTCATCAAATTGAGCGACTTTTGGGTATTTACTAAATCTTTCTTTAAATTATTTTAATAATTCATCCACAGCTTTTGTCATGTTTTTAGTATCTTTTCTGTAAACAGGAATAGCGAATGCATATCTACTTAAAATTTCAACAGCTGACAATATCCAGTAATATCCTTTGTTCTGGTTTTCGTATTTTCCCATATCAACCAAATCCATTTGTATTTGATCAGCTAAGTCTTTGGCAAATGTTCTTTGAAATTTATGTCTTCTAACAATTGGTTTGTATCTTGTAAAAGTATCTTGTGTTTTTAACCAGTATTGCACAATTTTTCTACTAACGTTTAATCCCTTTTCTTTTGCTTTTTGATAAAGTCTTTCCGCAGATTGATAACCTGTTTCTGGGTTGTAGTAAATGTCTCTTAACTCTTGTTCAATAACAACGTCTTTATCACTCACGTTCACTTCATTCACACGCTTCGCATTCATTTATTTTTATTAAAATAAACAATGAATTCAACTGAAGAAATGGAAAGAAAGTATTATGGAAAAAATTATGATTATGTTATGAAAAATATTAAAGAAGATGTTGAATTGGAGAAAAAATATTTTAAAAAAAAATATCCATACGCAGACATGTCAAGGTTTACCTTTGAGGCTGATTTTGATAAAAATGCTGTTTTTCAAGGTTATCATATTTGGTTTAAAAATAATTCGTTTTTGTCAACAGATATAAATTCAGATACATTTAAAAATGACCCAAATATGACAAAATATTTAACAATAAATAAACCAAAACCAAACTTTCCAAAAATTTGCAAACTTGGAGGAAGTATACAAGAATTACCAAGAGGAAAAAGACATGTTGGTTATGCCGGAAAATCTTATTATTGGGATAATTTTCCTACACAATATGTTTTAAGTTATCCTATAAATCAGTTTAGGATTTATGTAAACAATACAGATTATTTTCAGAGTAATTTACCCGGATTGAATATAACTACAGATGATAATGCAAAATGGTCACTTAATGAGCCATATTTTCAAAGTATTATAGGAACATGGATTGCAACTTATGGATGCGGAATTTCAATACAACATTTATTATTTTCAGCTGATGTTCCAAAACAAATTACATCATTTATGAGATTTCATCTATATTTTACAGTTAGAAGAATTATGTGGCAATTGAGAAATGGTGATGATAAAACATTTTATAAATTTAATGCTGGTTTTTTAAAAGATCACTATCCAAAATGGACATGGCAAGAAATTTTAAAATATAAAAATGAACATTTAGGACAAGGCATTGTTGGAGTAAGACCATGGGAAAGATATAAACACGGTCCAGGACAAATTAGAGACACACAAAATGATTATAAAAAATTTGTGCCAAAAATATCAAATGGGCTTACAAAAAGTGGCACAGAATTGCTAAATCACAGCATTGAAGCATATATTTATTCAATCCTTGGAGCACAAGCTAGAACTAGACAAAGTATTTTTGGGTCAAGAGCTTCAGCATTAGAAACACAAAAAGTTTTTAGACAAATTGTTGAAGATTCTATAATAAATTATGATACAACAACATGGATTAATAATATGAATAAAGCAATTTCGTCAACTAATGTAGTTTTAAATACTGCTATAAGCCCAACTTTATGGCTAATTCCGAGCAGTTTAATTATTTTAAAAAATCCTATTGATGGTTATAATAATAAATTAAAAGTTTCTGATGAAAATATGGTTTTTGGAATTAATGAAAATTTAAATTATTACGGGGTTAAAGAACAACCAATAAAAAACAACTGGGAGTGCATGACTTGAAAAAATTAGAAACATTAGGAACTGAACAACAACCAAAGACCAATAAACAACCTTTGGTTGCTAAAGTAACAAAAAACAGCAAACAGTTGAAAACCGGCGGAGCCGGCACAAGCGCTGCTATAACAACAGCCGCAGCCCCTACGGGTGATAATTTAATTGTTTTATCTTTATCAATAATTGGTGGAATTTTAATTGCACGGTACGTGCTCTGAGAAACAAAGTTTTGAATCAAAATATATATTATAAAATAAATGACAATATCTTTAAAAATCTTCATCACAAAAGACGAAAACTCAGAAAAAATAATTCCATTAGACGAGCCACTTATATTAACTAATTGTAGCGGCAGCGAAGCTGGTAAAATGTTTATAAAATCAGTTAGTATTTTTTGGAATTTTAATAATTTATATAAAAATATTCATCATTTTAGTTATGATACACAAGGTGCTAATAGAAAAATTGACTTCAAAGATGGATATTATACCTTTAATATTTTAAAAACTGAACTAGAAAATGTCGGCGCAATTGAACTGGAACAAATTGATTTTTCTGGAAAATGCACAATAAAATCGGATAAAACATTAAATTTGAAGACATTTGGACCAATCATAGGATTTTCCGAGAATAAAGTAATACAAGCAAATACATTAACAGAAAGCGACAATGTAGTAAATATTAATAACAACTTGGAATATGTAAACATATGCTGTAATATGATTGATAAAAGTAAAAATTTTGTAAATGGTAAAAGAAGTAATGTACTTATTCAAGTTCCAATAACAACAGAACAAACACTAAAAGGAAGTGTTTCTAAAATTTATCCACCTGAAGAAACAGGAGGAATTAAATTATCAAATGGAGTTTATAATGAATTAATATTCAAAGTAGAAGGAAACCATGGTAGTGGTCCACAAGGTGGTTCATCATCTGTTGGAAATGTTTTATTGGAAATTATTATAAAATAAATGAGTTTATTTTACGGATATGAAAAAGTTAGCGATAATATAACAACAGGAGGTCTTCCAACAACAGGAGGTACAATGACTGGAAATATTAACATAGGCTCAAACCATATAATAACATCAGTTGACCCAACAGAAAATGCACATTTAGCGAGGAAGAAATATGTAGATGACAAAGTGAGTACATCAGGCGGCTCAGGAACTTTTTTATCAAAAACAGGAGGAACAATGACAGAAAATATTATCATGGGAAATAATAAAATTTTAACAAATTCGAATCCTGTGACCGATAAAGACCTTTGTAGGAAGAAATATGTAGATGACCAAGATTCTAGAAAATTATCCTTAACTGGTGGAACAATGTCAGGAAATATTAGCATGGGAAATCATAAAATTATAACAACTTCAGATCCTATGGGCGAAAAACATTTAGCCAGAAAAAAATACGTAGATAATCAAGATTCTAAAAAATTATCCTTAACTGGTGGAACATTGACAGGTGATGTTACAATTGGAAGTAATAAAATTATTTCTTCAACAAATCCTACACTTGAAACACATTTAGCGAGGAAGAAATATATTGATGATAATTTAAACATTCTCAAAAAGGATGTTAGTTTTTCAGTGTTGAAAGATAATTTTTCTTTGAAATTTCATAATTTATATTTTGTTGAATATAATTCAATTTATGATTTGTTGTTTGAAAGAAACGGTGGAAAAGTAAAAGAACTAATTGATTATGGAATTGAAGGAAACAATTTTAAACAAACAACAAAAAGTCTTCAACCTTCCTTGTGTTTAGAAAGTGAAAAGGAAGATAATAAATATTTTTTAAAATTTAATAACAATAGAATGATTTCAGATTCCAACATTAATCCAATATCAGGAAAAAAAGATATTGTAAATGTTTTTGTTGTTTATAAATTGAATTCTGTTCCTTCATCTGGAAGTGATTGGTTAAAAGGAGGAATTTTTGGACATGATAATGGGGGTTTTGACAGATTTGTTTGTTTTGCAAATCCAACTACAAAAGAATTAGTTATTGCTGGAGATAGTGCTAATTTTATCTGTATTGGTTCAAATCCTGTAAATCATAAGACACCAATTGCTGCTTTTCAATCAAAAGCCAATGCTGGAGTTTTGAATAAATGGATATGTTTGAGTATTCATTGGGATGTGTATACAACAGCAAATAATGATAAAAGTAGTGTTTATTGTAATGGAAAAAAGTTAACATCTTTTACGGCCAAGACTGTTTTAGGAGATACAACTTTAACAATTGGTGATATAAAAAACAACACAAATTCACCTTTTGATGGATCAATATCTTTCTTTTCAATTTTAAAACACGAAAAAATGACAGAAAAAGAAATTTTGTTTTATCATTATGTTCTTTGTAATTTATACAACGTTGATCATAATCCTATAAATATATAAAATAAATGAGTGTTATATTTAATGATGATGATTTTAGCTCAAAAAGAAAAAATTTCATTTTAAATGAATTTGATAAAAAATTATCTTTAACAGGCGGTACGATGACCGGGGATTTGACTATAAACACAAATAAAATAATTTCAACAATTGATCCTATAGATGATAAACATTTGGCTCGAAAAAAATATGTTGATGACCAAGATGAAACAAAATTATCCCTGACTGGTGGAAACATGACAGGAGATATTAATATGGGAAATCATAAAATAATTTCTACTTATCACCAACCAACGCATGAAACACATATTATCACAAGAAAATATGTAGACGTCAAATTTAATACATTTTGGTTTCAATTTTTTAAATTTTATACTGCAGTTTATGAAATTAAAGATGATACTTCATATATTATTTATAGAAATGGTGATAACAGAATCTTAACAGTTTATAATCAAACAGAAACAGAAAATTTGGATGTAAATTTGTTTACGGAAGGACAATTAAATAGGCCATTTTATGAAACTCCAAACAAAATGTATTTTAAGGATGAAAATAATTTTTTTGAAGTTCCAGTTAATATAAACACCCCGACTGCTTCTTCAAATTTAAAAGACCGTGTTCATATTTTTGTAGTTTATGAAATGGAAAGAAAAAATATTAAAAGAACAAATGATTTTACTGCAATTTTTGGAAATAAAGGTAGTAGCAATAGAATTTACAGAATGATAGGATTCCAAAATCTTGACAATGCTTCTACAAAAAGATTAATTGTTTATGGAGTAGGAAACAATTATTTAGATATAAATCCAAATGTGTTTCCATTGAAAGCTGACCCAACAGAATATAACAAAATGAAATGCATTTCTGTTCATTATGATAGGGAATCATATCCCTTAAAAAATAGTAATTCAAAAATTTTTTGTAACGGAAAATTAATTAAAGCGTTTGCATCAGCACAAGTTACAAGTGGTTTAACTTCGTTGGTTTTTGGAGGAAGTAATAAAACTGTAACAAATGGTAAAGTGACAGATTGTTTCAAAGGAAAAATTGCATTTATTGCTATACAATTACATAAAAAAATAACAGATAAAGAAATTTTAATGAATCATATTGTATTGTGTCAAAAATTTAATGTAGATTTTGATGAAGATGTTATTAAAAATTTGTAATTAACTTGTAAATAACTTGTAATAACTTACAAACAACTTGTAATAAATTTTAAATACATTTTAAATAAATTACAATAAATTTTAAATACACTTATAAATAAATGAGTGAACAAAGCGAAGCTAAAATAACAGCAGTTGAAAAATCTGAAAAAGTAAAAGATCCAAGAAAAGTAGAATTGGGAAAAAGGTTGGCAAAAATTTCAAGAGAAGCAAAAGAAAGAAAAGCAAAACAGCGACAGATGGAAGAATCTAAAGTCCAATCAGAAGCTTCTAAATTAGAGAAAGAAAAAGGAGAAATAATCAATTATTTAGATTATAGACATTTTATTGGAGTTTTAGGGCTTGTTATTTCTATTGGTGGATTATATTATTCATATAAAAGAGACAAAAGAGAAAGTGATCGAAGGGAAGAAAAAGTAATCGTAAATAATGAAAAAAATAAGAATGATGATGAAATTAATAAAAGATATGTAAATGAAAAAATACCATCTAGGTGCTCTATTGAAAACCTGTAAGGAAGCAAACCGACAGGTAACAAAGTTGATTTAATTAAAAAAATTTTTATGTATATAAATAAATGACCGAAATGAATAGAAAAGAAGCTATGAATGAATTGTATGATTCTACATTAATTACACTGGGGGCTGTTGGAATTGGAATGATAACAAGAAAAGCATTTAGTGATGGCTTGTCAACTCCGGCTAGTTTAGTACCTACTTTAAAACTTGCAGCAGCTGTAGGATTATCAACACTTGGGATTAAATATGCACAAGACAAAAAGTGGATTCCTGAGAACCCTTTTAAACAATAAACCAGCAAAGCTGATAAAACAAAAATAGAAGATTTTTTTAAAAATAAATGGAAACAGTAGTTGGTGGATTATTTAATGCAGTTGCTTTTGCAGGTGCTGGATTTTTATTTTCAAAACTAAATCATTCTGGATATGAAAAAGAGATAAAAAGACATAATGAAGCAATGGAAAAACTGAGCGAAGCGAAGGAAAAATGGTATGAAAAACAAGTGGAAAAAAAAGAACAGATTGAAAAATTAAGACAACAATTGTCTGATGCAAATGCAGATATAAATACAACAAACATGTCTTTGAAAACTCTTGCAGAAATTAATAATCGTTTTAAAAATTTACAAAATGAATACAATAATACAGCAGAAAATGAACCAAAATTAGAAGATTATTATAAACCTTCAGATGAAATGAAAGAATATCAAAATGTTGCTTTTTTTCTGGTTGGATTATCAGGAGGCTACATAGTTTATAAATTTGTATAACGGTATAAATAAAATAAATGGATACTGTTGTAATGTTTGGAATTATAATTATTTCTTCAATATTGCTTTTTGGTTTAACAATAAAACTTTTTAAATACTGTTTTAAATGTTAAGAAATAAATGATTAATATTTTTGAATTTATATTAAATTATTTAAAAATTGGAAAAATTGATAAAAAATATAATAATTGGTTAAAAGATGAAAATGTTTATAATTTATTTAAACTTGCAATTAATAAATATTATAATTCACTATTTTTTTATTTAAATCACAAGGGTTATAATTGTAATTGTATGGAAAACTTTAAAAATTTAATAAATTTGGAGATTAAATTATACAAGATTTACAAGATTCAGAAAAGAAAAATACCAACTTTTAACTTATTTATTTTTTTTTAAGAAAAAAAAATTTGTTCTTAAATAAAAAATAATATATAATAAAAATGAACAATCAAAGTCATTATACTATTAAACAATTGAGAGATATTGCAAAAGAAAAAAAAATAAAATATTATAAAACTTACAAAAAAAATGAGCTTGAAAAAATACTGGGTTTGGAAATTAGTAAACCTAATGAAAAGTTTGAAAAATATTGCAGAGAAAAAATGAAAAAACCAACACCAATAATTATTATAAACAAAGAAACAGGAGAAATTTTCAATTTTAAAAGTCTTTATTCTTCCGCAAAAAATTTTAACCTAAATGCAGAAAGCATCAAGTACAGAATTAAAGCAAAAAAAGATTTGAAAATTAATGGTCAAACATTTTTGGTTTTTGTTGAATAAACATTTTGCTTTTAAGGAAAAATTTGTATATAATAAAAAAGCAATGAATACAGTTATTGAAATATTTAAACCAGAAAATTATAAATACACAAAAGATAAAATGTATAATATTTTTACCAAAGAAATTATTAAAATTACTGGTGAAGGAGAATTATTACCACATCATGAATTTACAATAAATTATGATGAAAAATTTTGTATTTTTAGCGATTTTGAAATTGATTATGAAACCGGAGAAAAAATTTATACAAATTATAAAATTATTTTGAAGCCAAGACCAAAAAGATTAAATTTATTATTTAATATTTTTATATTTAATTATTGAAGACCTTTGGTGCATGGTTAAGAATAAAAATCAGATGATTTTTATTCTTTTTTTTACATCATATTGCTTTTAAAAAAAAATAAATATATAAATAAAGAATGAATACAACAAAAAATTTATTGGACACAGATGTCCCTAATATTAATACACCTTTATTAAAACCAAAAAATGTTTATAAAAGGGGTAATCTACTTGATACACCAAATCCTGGTTATGATTTTAAAACCATATTGGAGCCAACAAAATATGTTTCAAAAATTAAAAGTTTGATTGAAAGTTCTAAAGAAAAAGCAAATAATTTATTTAACAAGTCTAAAGAAGAAGTACTTAATTTATTTGATAAATATAGAAATAATGTAAACAAAGGAACAGAAAAAATAACAAATTAGTATAATCATTTAAAAGAAAATGTTTTAAATATATTTAACAAAATATCGAGCAAAGCTCTCAGAACCTCCGGTTCACAGGAAAAACCGCAAATGGTTGAACCAAAGTTTAAATTGGATAAAGAAGCTTTGAAAGTAACAAAAAGATATGAAATGGATTTGGAAGAAGCTGGATTATCTTTATATGACCCTTTGAGCCTGTTGGAAAAAATAAAACCATTGGTAATAAAAAAGTTTAAAAAATATCCAAGTACAAAACAACAAATAACTCTTGTATGTTTAATGAAAAAAACAAATCCAGCAACTGGAGAAGAAACTACAGATAAAACACATTTTCATAGTTATTATGAAGAAATTTTTGATGGAAGCAATTTTGATGAAATATATGAAAAAATGAAAGATAAAAGTATTCAAAGTTTTGAAGTATATTTAAGAAATTCAAGTTTATGGAAATTTTATAAAAGTTTAAAAATAATTCTTAATATTAATGAAATTAAACGATTACTTGCATCATCTTATATTCCTACTCCAAAATTTTTAAAAAATAAAAATGCAATTATTAATCCACAAAATGATGACCAAAAATGTTTATTGTGGTGTGCTGCAATAAGTGAACTTTTGAAAACTAACCCTAATTTGAAAAATCCTGGAAGAATTACAAAAATTTTAAAAAAGAAAGCTGAGGGTTTTAATACAAAAGGTATGGAATTCCCATGTGGATTTACAGATATTGATAAATTTGAAAAAAATAATAACATTGCAATTAATTTATTTGGATATAATGAAGAAAAAAGGTTTGGAAATAAAAAGCACGAAATTTTTCCTTTGAGGGTGAGTAAATTAGACTTGGATCGACCAGAGGTCTCAGCAGCGAAGCTGCAGCGGAGCAACACACATGTGGATACACATGAGGACACGCATGTGAACACACATGTGAATACACATGTGAATACACATGTGAACATATTGTTAATAACTAATGAAAATGGTGATAAACATTATTGTTTAATTAAAAATATGAGCAGATTATTTTCAAACCAAGTCAATAAAAGCAAAGAAAAAATACATATTTGTAATTATTGTTTACAAAATTTTAGAAATGAAAAAACTCTTAAAAATCATTTGGAATATTGTTCAAAATATAAATGTGGAAAAACTGTTTATCCAAATAAAGGAGAAAAATTAAAGTTTAAAAATTATGAAAAAATGCACAATGTTCCATTTGTAGTTTATGCAGATTTTGAATGCAATTTAAAATATGTGGATAAAAATATTGGTGATAATACAAAACAATTTCAAAAACATGAACCGTCTGGATATTGTTATTTGATAAAATGTTTTGATGATAATTTATTTAAACCAAAATTAGTAATACACAGTAAAAAGGACAATTCTGATGAAGACGTTTCTTTAAAATTTGTAGAAAGTTTAGAAAATAATATTAAAAAAATACATGAGCAATTTAAATTTCAAAAAAAGATAATATTGAGAGAAAAGGATAAAAAAGATTTTGAAAAAGCTAAGAAATGTTATGCATGTGATAAAAAATTTGAAAACCCTAATGGGCAGCGAGCTGGTGATAAAGTTAAAGACCATTGCCATTATACTGGGAAATATCGAGGTGCTGCTTGTATTAGTTGTAATTCAAAAATGAAAAAACCTAAATTTGTTCCAGTTATATTTCATAATTTACAAAATTATGATAGTCATTTGTTTATAAAAAATCTAGGTGTTTCAGAAGGTGAAATTAATTGTATACCCAACACTGAGGAGAAATATATTTCATTCACAAAAGAGATAATTGTTGATAAATTTGAATCTAAAAAAATAATTACAGAAAAACAATTTCAAAGTAGATGTAAAGAAAACATTATTGAATATGAGGAATTTAATAATGAAAAAGGTGAAATAGAGTATAAAATCAAAGAAATGATTTATGTTAAAAAACAAATTAGATTTATTGACAGTTTTAAGTTTACGCAAAGTGGTTTAGGAAACTTGGTTAAAAATTTAGATAAAAATGAACTAAATATTATGAAAAAATTTTACGGTGAAGCTGAAGAAAGAGAATTATTAACTAGAAAAGGTGTGTTTCCATATCATTGGTTTGATAATATTGAAAAATTAAAAGAAGAAAAACTACCTGATATTGAAGAATTTTATTCAAAATTAAATGATGAAAATATAAACGAAGCAGATTATGAACATGCGCAAAATGTTTGGAAAAAATTTAATATTAAAAATATGAAAGAATATCATGACTTATATTTGAAAACTGATGTGATACTTTTGGCAGATGTTTTTGAAAATTTTAGAAAAGTTTGTAAAGAAAATTATAAATTAGACCCCGCTTGGTATTATACTTCTCCAGGGCTTGCTTGGGATGCAATGTTAAAAATGACTGGAGTTGAATTGGACTTATTATCCGATCCACAAATGTACCTTATGGTAGAAAATGGAATTAGAGGAGGAATTTCAACAATTACAAAGCGATATGCAAAAGCTAATAATCCTTATATGGGCTCAAAGTATAATCCTGAAGAAGATAATGTATATCTTGCTTATTTAGACGCGAATAATTTATACGGATGGGCTATGAGTAAAAAACTCCCTGTGAGAGATTTTAAATGGATGAATGAGAAAGAATTACAAAATTGGGAAAAATTTCCTTGTATATTAGAAGTTGACTTGGAATACCCTGAAGAGTTACATGATTTACACAATGAATATCCTCTTGCACCAGAAAGATTAAAAACGCACTCTTCGAGTGCTGTTGAAAAATTAATACCAAATTTGAATAATAAAGAAAAATATGTTTTACATAGTGAAAACTTGAAATTATATGAAAAATTAGGATTAAAAATTAGTGGAATTTATAAAGGTATTAAATTTTATGAAGAAGATTTTATGAAAAAATATATTGATTTAAACACAAAACTTAGAACAGAAGCAAAAAATGAATTTGAAAAAGACTTTTTCAAACTTATGAATAATTCTGTGTTTGGAAAAACTATGGAGAATGTTAGAAACAGAGTTGATATACAATTAGTTAACAGAGAAGAAAAAGCATTAAAATTATTTTCAAAAACTAATTTTAACAAAAGAACAATATTTTCTGAAAATTTAATTGCTGTGCATATGCATAAGAAAAAAATTAAGCTAGATAAACCTATATATTTAGGAATGAGTATATTAGATTTATCAAAGACTTTAATGTATGATTTTCATTATAATTATATTAAACCAAAATATGGAGAAAATTCTCGGTTGTTATTTACAGATACTGACAGTTTAATGTATGAAATTAAAACTGAAGATTTTTATAAAGATATAACCCCAGATGTTAAAAATATGTTTGACACAAGTAATTATCCAAAAGAACATGAAAGCGGAATTAAAACCGGTTTAAACAAAAAAGTAATTGGAATGATGAAAGATGAGTGCGGTGGTAAACAAATAGAAGAATTTGTAGGGCTGAGAGCAAAATTATATTCTTATAAAATGTGTGAAAGTGGAAAGGTGTCAAAAAGATGTAAAGGTGTTAAGAAAAATGTTATTGAAAAAGATATAACATTTCAAAATTATAAAGATTGCTTATTTACTGAAGAAGAACAAATTAGAAAAATGAATTTAATAAGACACCGAAATCATGAATTGTATACTGAGAGTGTTGAAAAAATTGCATTGTCAGCAGAAGATGATAAAAGAATAATACTTGAAAATAAAATAGATACATTAGCACATGTTCATTATATGAATGAAATGATTAACACTTATGAGAATATATTTGGATTTAAGCCGTAAAATAATTTATCAGCGAAGCTGTTTAGCGGATAGGCTTATTGTTTAAAATTGTGTTAAAATAAGGTAATTTCCCCGCTTTTTGTTGAGGGGTTTTCCCCACATTCCATACATGCCTAATCTCCCTAACAACGGAGCAAACCGAAAATAGTTTTTTTGTTGACATCGAGTGAGGCTAGTTGTTAGGGAGATTGAGCATGTATGGAATGTTTGGAATGTTAAGGTTATTCCCCCAAGACAACATGTCAGCGAAGCTGTTTGAAACAGCTTTGCTGCTAAAGTTTTGATCCATTTTTAAAATGTGTTGAAATTCTTTGTAACGTAATTAAATTCATGAAAGCGGCCGGAAGTTTTGGCAAGCATTTTGATAGCGTTGGTCGAGCTGTTTCAACGAGTAAGGCATCTTCACAAATCAAATAACTTTTCACACAAAAGTTTCACAAATGTGAAGCTAAAATGTGAAACTTTTCACACAAAAGTTTCACAAATGTGAAGCTAAAATGTGAAGTTTTTGATTGGTTGAACTAATTTATGGTAACGTAATTAAATTCATGAAAGCGGCTGGAAGTTAAGTAAGCGAAACCGAAAGTAGCGCCGTCAATATAACGGGTTTTCCCCCGCGACACTTTGAAAAATTTTGACCAAATTTGAAAATGTGTTGAAAACCTGTGACAGAATCCGGATATTACAGACTACTGATATAAATATGTCTCTATGGAGAATTAAAACATCCCCGCACTTATATATGATTATGATGCTATTTCAAAAGCCGTTTTAGAACAAACATACTTTTCAAAGTGTCTCAAAATATGTGATTATAGAGTAAATCTCAGTGAAACATTGTTCTGGGAATACTATACAAAGTATGCTTCAAGTACTTATCGACTTGATCGAGGTTCTAATAATAGTGAATTAGTATACAACTCTACAACTAGAAAAGTTTCTGAAGCTATTGATAAATCTCTACGAGAAAACGATGCTGTTCAAAACACCACCAATTTTCAACCTACTATATGTACAAAAAGTGGAAAAGTAGGTAACAGATATTTCTTAAAGTTTGATGGGGGACATGGAATGGTAAGTGATATCAATTTTAATACTGTAAGTGGAGAGAAAGATATAGTGAATATTTTCATTGTATACAGAATAAAAGCTTATGATGCGAATACTTATTGTGTTTGTAGTGGCTTATTTGGACACAGTGATCACGGTTTTGATAAGTTTGTTGGTTTTAGTCCTAATAGTGATTTGGCTGTCTCTAGTACAACAAATAATTACATTATCATTGGTAGTAATCCTATTCAAACTAAACAACCAATAGCTCCATATAAAACAAAGGAAAATGCAGGAGAAACAAATAAATGAATATGTTTATCAATACATTGGGACAACTACACAACAC
The DNA here is from genome assembly GCA_030142905.1 of Heliopora coerulea. Classification (NCBI taxonomy): domain Eukaryota; kingdom Metazoa; phylum Cnidaria; class Anthozoa; order Scleralcyonacea; family Helioporidae; genus Heliopora; species Heliopora coerulea. The sequence goes on along the minus strand of JASJOG010000413.1, from coordinate 53,855 downwards.
CAGCAGCTGGAGCTAGCAAGGGATATTGTAATGGACAAAAGCTTACAGATTTTCAAAGCAGAAGTTCAGTTGGTTATACCAAAATGACTTTCGGTAATATTAGTACAAGTGGTGTCGCTCCTTTTAAAGGTGATATTTCTTTTTTTCTCTGTGTATAAAGGAAGATTAATAAACGGGAAAGACATTCTACTTCATCATCACGTACTCTGTAATTGGCTTAATATCGATACAGTTGATTTCAAATTTTAATGTATAATATAATATATGTAAAGGAAGAAGAGTATTGCTTACAATCATATCAGCAAAGATTTGACTGATGATGAAGTGAATAAACTGAAAGAATGGTCACATTCATACTACCATAAGCTTTACACTTGCTTCAAATGGAAGTACAAGAAACTAAAGAAAGTAAATCTGAGTTTAAATGTGGTAAGTCTAGGGTTAACAGTATCCGGTACTACAGCTGGTGGTATAACTTTGAATCCTATTATTTTAGGATGTATTAGTGGTCCAGGTATTTTAATCCAAGGATATTTATCAAAAAGTAATATCAAAACTAAGACAGAAATGTGCAGATACGCAGTTGAAATCATTTTTATGTGGTATGACATATGAAGAATCGATATTTCTGAGTGATCTAAAAATAATAGATAATGTTGTTACTGATTTATGCCCACCTATTAACGGGATGTCTAAAAAATATCATAAAATTTATGGTAACATATAATATGTCTGGAGAAGAAATGGAGTTAAATGATTTGGATAATAGAAGGAGACAAGAAGAGGAGGAAAATGAAGAAGAAGAGGAGACAAATTTAGATGGTGGATCAGATGAGAATGACTTGTTAGATAGTCTAAATTGGTTATCATACCGAGGCAGAGTGAATATTGATATTAATCATTTAGATCCATTAAAAATGTTATTCGGAAATCATGTATATGAAGCCAGAAATATAGGTTTCTTTATTAAAGACGTTCTATTAATGGAGAAAGAAGAATGTACCAATCCGAGATTTATCAATTATCTAATGGAAAAACAAGATTTCCCTATTAAAAAAATAATAAGCGTATTTGAAATTGAAAAAAATTACGAAATTGAATATTATGGAGAGCCTTTTTATAATGAAAATGATTTAAGAGTCCGTCCAGTTAGAAAATTTAAGACAACCGACGGAGTCATAGCCGATCCAAACGAATCAAATTAAATAGTTGACGATATACAACACCATTATGATAACTGGAAAAAAATAGAACTAGATAGAATTTTAAAAAGATCAGGAATAGCAACAGCAATTGGATTAACAATAATTACTCTAGTAACCGGTTTATCTCTTGGTCTAAAGCGCAGTGGATCAGAAGCTGTACGCAATGCCAAACATAAACAAAAGAAAGCAGAAAAATTGACACCTGCAGAAAAAGAGATGTCATACCGTGGAAAGATATAGAAGAAACCTCCGGTACAGGTTTAATTTTCATTGGCGATCATTTATATTTAATAATTAGTGGTTCATTGATATATTTATCCAGTAGGAAAAACAAGAAATGATATATAAGGTGATATATAATGAAACAGAAATTAAAAAATCTGTTTATTAAGGTCAGAGATTTTGTACGCTGTAACAGTATCAATAATAAATTTTACGAGAATTTGAATGTGTATCTTTTACCATTTATTTTTGAAATACAACTTTTAACGCCAGTAACTTCATCATTTATACAATACTTGTAAATTAAACCATGGTTAATACCCAATTCTTTTGAACATGAGTATAAAGATGGAAATAATTTTTCTTTCTCTTCCATATCAGTAGCTATCACCTTTTTCGGGTTCTTTTTAATATATCTGCGATAACTTGTGTCCCAGCCGATAATAGCTCTTTTGTTGTTTTCACTTAGGGTTACTAAATCTAAATTGCATAGTCGGTTATCATTCCTAACCTTATTTATATGGTTTATTTGCATAGCATTTGGTATCTCACATTTGAAACATTCCCACATAAAACGGTGGAACCATATAGATTTGTTCTTCTTTTCTCCTGTTTCATCATTATAATATACATGAAGTATATTGTATCCTCCTCTTGTAGTAGCTGGTTTTAGTAGTTTTCAAGTATTAAAATTTATCACATCTCCTTGATTATTTGCAGCGTAGTTAAGGTATACTCTATGTCGAACGTAATGATCCTTGGGAAATCCTGACACATTGATTATATATTTATAAATTGTCATTTCTTAAACCCTCTTTTTATTTTTATTGACATTTATAGTGTAGACTCTTTATAGATAATCGTATAGTATTCTAATAGACACTTAATAGATCATCTGTAAAAAAAATATACATTACTATATAGATGAGTGAAGAAACACCTAAAATATCTGAAGAAAAAAATGAAGAACCAGTGACACCTAAAATAACAGCAACAAAAAAGGAAAAAGATCCTAAGAGGGTAGAGGCTGGTAGGCGTTTGGCTGCCATTTCTAAGGCTGCAAAAGAGAGAAAAATGCGTGAGATAATAGTGTCTGAAAGCAAACAGGATAGTGGAAGTGGTGATATAGGAATTAATTATGGGCTTTTATTTGGTTTCTTAGGAACAGCAGTTGCCATTGGTTCACTGTACTACAAACGAAAAGATTATGAAAGAGAGACCAAAAAACTAGAGACTATTAAAGAGGAGGTAGAACCAAAGCCCAAAAACATCGAAATTGAAAGAAGTATAAAAATAAAAACACAGAATAATCATATCGATACATTTGATTAAAAACTTAGAATATGAAGACACTAAAAGCTACCCCGTCAAATTTACGGGTCAGGTCCATAAAATATAAATTAATATAGCGGTGTTCTTGAGGTAATACACTATCTAAAAGATAGAAAAAAAAGCTTCTTGGCATTTCGATCGAGGGCCCTTCTTAATCTCCGGACGAAGCGCCTTCGCTCGAAACGTCGAGAAGCTTTTCTTCTATCTTTTAGATAGTGTATAACCTCAAGAACGCCGCTGTTTTATCGAAGCTATCTACACTGGACCCCCGCGCCTATAAATTAATATATATGAAACATTTAAAAACTTTGACGAACGAGTTTCTCGAGATAACTTTAAATGTTTATACCCATAATGGTGATTTATGGTTCAGAACGTTTGAGATAGCAACGATTTTGAAGTATAACAACAGGAGAGAATTTATCAAATACAATATCTCAGACGATGAAAAAATGATATTCAAGAATAATATAGTGTCCTTTAATGGTTAGACGATAGAAACACTGGTAACGATGGTCAATGAACCGGGATTATATTGATTGATATTTCTGTCTGATTATGAACACAGAAAAATCTTCAAGAAATAGTTATACAGAGCTGTTTTACCATCTTTAAGGTGAGACTTAAAGGCGGTTCTAAAATGGGACTTCCTTAATAAGACTGGTTTTAATAACCCGCCAATTTGGTGAGGTATTCAAAACCCTGCTAACTGGTCTTAAGGTCCTCCAAAACCCATATAAAAGCACATGTGTGTTTCACACATGTGGTCAAAACCCTGCTAACTGTTCTAAGGGTCTTCCAAAACCCATCAAAAAGCATTGTCGAAAAACACACATGTGGTCAAAACCATCAGAAAAACATCTGTTCATTTTTAAATAAAAAAACTTATATAAGGATAAATTATATAACAGCGTATAATATGTCAATCGCATTCAAGAAATTCGAGAATAAGGAGCTTAACGCTTCAATAAATACATATATAGATGACAAAGAGATATGGTTCAAAGGAATAGATGTGACTAAATCACTTGGATACAAACAACCAGGAAGAGCAATCATTGACCACACAAAAGAAAATGAGATAAGAAAAGTCCAACAAGAATCAGTATCCCAAAATGGGACAGTGGTCAAATCCATGGTAACTCTAATTAATGAGCCTGGTTTGTATAGACTTATATTCTCATCTCAACAACCCAAAATGTTTAGCATTCAAAATAGAAGATGAATACGATATACATACAAAAGTGGTTCAATTCATTAGGTGATTTTATCCAGAAATATTAATGACTGCTGCACTTGGAGAAAATCAAACACAAAAGATAAACGCATCAAATCGTTCAAAAAGGGATATATGAAAGGTCAACCAGATCTGATAGTTCATAATCTTCATAACCGTCATAATGGACTATGCATAGAGTTCAAAACCCCTCAGTGTAATGGTATTTTTACAGACCAACAGAAGTATCTAATAGAGAGATATGAAGAAAATGGCAATAAATGTATAGCGTCTAATGACTATGACCTAATCACAAAGGAATTAAACGACTATGTGCACGATATTCGCATCAGATGTAAATACTGTAGACGGAAATTCTTATCCAAGAAGACATTATTTAGACATGTTAAGTATTTCCATAGGATCAAATAAAATATATACTATTATATAACAAATGAGTACAGTCAATAAGAAAGAACTGTTGAATGAAGTCTATGATGCATCTCTGGTAACCGCAGGTGTTGTAGGTTTATCAATGGCATCCAAGAAGCTCCTGGGTGAAAAGTTTACAGACGCAACCACTTTAAAGGACACAGTAAAGTTAGCAGTTGGAGTTGCGGCTAGCACAATGCTGGTTAAGTGGGCTCAGGACAAAAAGTATTTACCAGTTGATCCCTTTAATAAGAAGTAAATATATGTTATTATATTCAGATAATAATGGCTAGTATTATAGGAGGTATGTTACAAACAGCATTTGCTGGTCTTGCATTTGCTGGAAGTGGTTATCTCTTTAAGATGCTTGATAAAAATGGTTATGAGGCTGAAATGAAAAGACATAATAAAGCACTAGAGGAATTAGCTGCATCCAAAGAGAAGTTCTATGAAAATGAAGTCAAGCAACGTGATAGAATCCAACTGTTAAGGCAAGAATTATCAGATGCTAATGAAGACCTTGAGAGGACAAACAAAGCACTCGACAATCTCAGACGGGTCCAAACAATACAATATGATGGTAAAACATTCAACAGAGAACGGCAATTAAGTGATTTTTACCACCCAAGCAAAGAAATGAAAGAATATCAGTATATCACTATTGGTTCTATTGGTATTGGAACAGGATATATATTAAGCAGATATGTTTAAAATGTGATGTGTATTAGTATACAAAACTAATGGATACATTAGAAGCTCTGTGTCATGGGTTTAAATTCGAAGAAATAGTTGAAAATATAGATGATTTACCAGCTATTTATAATAATGGAGAAAATGGTAAAAAGGATGAATATGGTAAATATGGTGAAATCTATTGCTGCAAATGGGAAATAGAGCTAAAGATAATAGATGGTATTTACATATGCGATGTATGTGGCATAGTTGGTGACAGTGTGATGGTCAGTAAATGGATCGAAAACATATGGTTGCATAGAAAGAAGCCCATATATATCAGAAGTCGAAATATAAGAAGCAGGTTGGAGAAATACGTTCATCACAGCCATCTTCGTATGTTTTTGAAGACTTCCTTAAAGTTGTTGATATAATGACAAAACACGAATTGATAAAGAGAAACATATCAAGATATGACTATTACATCAGCTATGGATTGACCAGGCGGAAAACGTAATCTCAAGAGGAATATCAAAGCCCAGCAAAATATCTTTACGAAAGCCATCGAGTCGGACACAGAAGTAAAATCATAATATTTAATAAAGTTCTAACGTTTCGTTGTATCTTCACAACATCATCAGAGAATAATTTACATAACTGCCTAAAGCCTAAGTATATAGTTACAGAGTGTAACTTTAGTACGTCCTCTGATTGGTTAATGCATCAATATTATTACACCCCGTAACTATATATTTAGGCTTTAGGCAGTTATGTAAATTATTCTCTGATGATGTTGTGATGATACAACAAAACGTTAGAACTTTATTAAATATTATGATTTTACTTATGTGTCCGACTCGATGGCTTTCGTAAAGATATTTTGCTGGGCTTTGATATTCCTCTTGAGATGACTACTACATAATAAGACTTTCCAGTCGCATCAATGCACTATTAATAAAGAAACCAAAAGACCTGGTACACAGTAATACCAGAAAAATATTCAATGACAGACTTTTCGGTAGAGTTTATCCGCTTCTAGGGTGGGACAAAAACTGCAAGTGCAGGTATCATTTGAAATGGAAAAGAACACTTAAAAAATTATTTTCTGTGTATATGGTATATAGAAAATGGTGTACGACAAGTTACATGACTCTTCACATCCTAATACACAAAGAGTGGATGAACTTTATAAAAAAGTGGTGCAAGGAATGAAAGCTCTTGAAAGATTTTATATACTCCACGAATATGGATTAAGTGATGATTACAAATATCTTATCTATGATAATTTGAATGACGATTGTAAAGAATATATAAACCCTTTCAATAAAATGGGAATAAAAATGTGGCAGATAGTCCAGATTCATATTACACACCCGCATCATATTCTTCAGAATAATAACCTAAAAAATAATTTTCTGTATATATTGTACATATAAAAAATGTCATCTTGTGGAAATAGTGAATCAGAAAATTACAAACGGTTACATGACTCATCGCACCCAAACGCGGATGAACTGGACAAACTATATAAAAATGTAGAAGTGTGTTATGAAAATTATTGCGACTCTTCAGTGGCATACGCGAAAGGAATTGGTATGTGTTCTAGTGCGGTCAATAGTTATTTCAAAGCATTGGAAAACTATTACAAAACATATAAGAAAGCATGTACAAAAGAAGAAGAACCGTCAGAAGATTCTACAGATACCACAGAAACTTCAGATTCTTCTGAATCATCGGAGTCATCAGAGTTACGAAGATCATACTTGGAGATTACTAGTGATTACATAGATTCGTATTGGCGCGAAATTGGCATATGTAAAGACTGTAAAGATAGCATTGTCTAATACGATGGCTAAGACTCCGATGACTATTGATATTAAGACCAATAAATATCACTTTAACATTATTCTATGTAACAATAGTATAATGACTGAAACAAGTAATAAACCAAAACGTGGTCCCGGAAGACCCAAGAAATATTTCACAGACGAAGAGAGAAAACAAGTAGACAAACGGTATGTTAAGGAATGCATGGAAAGAAACCCTTATTATTGTCACTTATGTGATCACGCTTATCACATGGCAAGTAAAAACAAACATTTAAAAAGCAAAAAAACATATAAAAACATTGAAAAGAAGATATTATAATGTGGTTAAAATATTTTAGTGCGTTTTTGGCTTAAAAGAATAATTTATATTCTATATAGTATTGTGTATAGAAAATTTTATGTCGAGTAAGATTGACTTCATAAGAAGACAGATTACTGATCTCCAATCTCAACTCAACGCTGAGATGTCTTAAACCATTGAAAAACGTAGAGGACTCAAAAGGAAGATCATCAAAAGGAAGGTCGTTGAAAGGAATTCTGTCAAAAGACCTAAAGTGATCAGTGAGGTCAAGAAACCCATCAAAAAGCTAATCGCAAAAAGAACAGGTCTTAAATGAAAGGTCATCAACAAACCTAAAATACATGAAGACCCTATAATAGAGAAAAAAATAGATGATAAATTATGATCTCAATTGAAACATTAAAAGTAACATTCAAAAAAACCATCGTCAGCAATAATGAGTCTAAAGCAACATTAAAAACAACCTATTACAACAGTAAAGCAAAAACAATAATAAGCAAAAATAAATGGAAGTATAAAAACATCGAAACAAGAGACATTAAATATAATTGATGTTTGGTTATCAGAAGGTTCCGGATGGACTGTTGAATCAATTGATAAGCATTATATAAACATTGTAGAAAACAAGCCTTTAAATGGATCATTATATATAAAACTACCACCAGAGCTTAAAAACCCTTTCAAAGGATTGATTAACCTTAAGAATAATGATAATGAATGTTTCAGATAGAGTCATATTCGACATTTGAACCCACAAGAGAAAGATCCTCAAAGAATTAAAAAAATTTGACAAAAAATACATCGAAAATCTAGATTACACTAATGTCAGCTTTCCAGTGGGACAAAAAGATTTCAAAAAAATAGAGAAAATGAATAACATAAATATCAATGTGTTTGGATATAAAAACGAGACCCATACCCAGTTCATATATCAAAAGAGAAATTTGATGATAATTTAAATCTACTTTCAATCACAAAGGGAGAAAAACAACACTATGTTCTCATCAATGACTTCAACAAGTTTATGTACAACCAAACAAAACACAAATGTAGAAAGCATTTTTGTATGTACTGTTTGCAGTGTTTCATCTCTGAAAAAGCCCTAAATTATCATAAAGAAAACTGCATCACAATCAATGGTGCACAGTCTATAAAAATGCCTAATGCTGGAGATATGGTATATTTCAAGAACTACCAAAAAGAACTAGCAGCTCCATTTGTAATCTATGCTGATTTTGAGGCTATCACAGAAAAGGTACATGGATGTAAACCAAATAATGATAAATCATATGCTGAATCATATCAAAAGCATAAGACTGGATATGACTATAAGGTCGTCTGTCGTTATGATGATAAATACAGTAAACCAGTTCAGATATATAGAGGAGAAAATGCTGTTTATAAGTTCATGGAAAAAATGTTAGAAGAAGTTAAATGGTGCAAAAGAAATGAAATATAAACATTGTAATAAAGATATGATATTAACAAAAGACGATGAGCAAAATTTCAAGAACGCTGATAAATGTCATATTTGCAATAAAAAATACTCTGAAAAAGATATTCGTGTAAGAGATCATTGTCATATTTGCAATAAAAAATACTCTGAAAAAGATATTCGTGTAAGAGATCATTGTCAGATAACTGGAAAATATAGAGGATCAGCTCATCAAGACTGTAATATTAATTATAGGTTGACTAATAAAATACATGTTATTTTTCACAATTTGAGAGCATATGATATTCACTTTATAATGCAGACGATTGGTGAAATAGCTAATAAGCATACATATAAGAACTAAAAAGGTAAAGAGAAACAAATGGATATCAATATCATCCCAAATAATATGGAAAAATACATGGCTTTCATGCTTGGAAAACATTTGGTTTTTATCCATAGTTTTCAATTCATGAGTTCAAGTCTAGACAAATTAGTAAGCAATCTACCAGATGCCGCTTTCAAATATACCTCTGAAGAAATCAAAAATGCTGAAAAACTAAATCTTATGAAACAAAAAGGTGTCTATCCTTATCATTACATGGATTTATTCAATAGGTTCTGTGAAACAAAATTACCAAGTAAAGATGACTTCTATAGCATATTAAACGATGAACATATATCTGATAAGCAATATGCGCATGTAAATAAAGTATGGAATACTTTTAAATTAATGAATATGGGAGAATACCATGACCTATATCTAAAGTCAGACATTCTTTTATTAGCTGATGTATTCGAAAACTTTAGAAAGACTTGTATGCAATATTATAAACTAGACCCATGTTATTATTTCACAAGTCCTGGATTATCTTGGAATGCAATGTTAAAAACGATTGATATTTAACTAGAACTAATGACTGACATAGATATGTTTCAGTTCATAGAAAAGGGTATGCGTAGTGGAGTAAGCCAAATAATAAATACATGAAAAATTACGACGAAAAGGCGCCCTCAAAGTATATTATGTATTTAGATGCTAATAACCTTTATTGATGGGCTTAGTCTCAATATTTACCTACTGGTGGTTTCAGATGGTTAACAGAAAAAGAAATTAACAACATAGACTAGGCTAAATACAAAGAGGATAGTAAAAAAGGTGTGATATTAGAAGTTGATCTAGAATACCCACAAGAATTACATGACCTTCATAATGACTACCCATTAGCACCAGAAAAGATGAAAGTGACAAAAGAAATGTTATCATCATATTGTGAATCAATAAGAGAAAAATATAATATCAACATCAGTCAAGTACATAAATTAATTCCAACCCTAAACAATAAAGAAAAATATGTTCTGAATTATAGAAGCTTACAACTATACATCGATTTAGGATTGAAAGTAACGAAAGTCCATAGAGTATTAGAATTCAATCAATCCCCTTGGTTAAAGCAATACATAGACTTCAACACTCAGAAAAGAACTAAAGCTAAAAACTCTTTTGAAAAAGACTTCTTCAAACTAATGAATAGTTCAGTGTTTGGTAAAACTATGGAAAACCTTCGAAAATGAGTAGATGTTAAACTTGTAACAGACGAGAAAAAACTGATAAAATTAACATCAAAACTAACTTTTGTGACCAGTAAAATCTTTAATGAAAAACTGGCGGCTGTTCATAAGATTAAAGAAACTCTAACCCTCAATAGACCGGCGTATGTGGGTATGGGTATCTTAGATCTTAGTAAGTCATTAATGTATGATTTTCATTATAACTACATTAAACAAAAGTATGATTGCAAAGCAAAATTATTATTCACAGACACAGACTCATTGACTTATGAAATCAAAGCTCAAGATGTTTATCAAGATTTTTGGAGTGATAAGGATAAATTTGATAATAGTGATTATCCAGAAAACTCTCCTTATTTTGATAAAACAAATAAAAATGAGATCAGAAAGTTTAAAGATGAAGCATCAGGAATCCCAATTAATGAGTTTATAGGTTTGAGGAGTAAGATGTACTCATACATAAAAGACACTGATAAATGTGGTAAAATAGCGAAAGGCATAAAAAAGAATGTCATAAAGAAAGATATTAAACATGATAATTATAAAGATGTTCTATTCAACAGAAAACAAATGTATCAGAAAATGAAAACACTCATAAGTCAAGATCATCAATAAGAAGTTATGAGATAAATAAAATATCACTCAGCTCTTTTGATGACCAACGTTATCTACATGACAATGGGATGGACAGTTATGCTTATGGTCATTGTAAAATTTAATTTATTATGGTTTAACTTCTTGGGGATACCAGTGCATTATTAAACAAACTTTGGAAAAAATGAGGTGTTTTCCAAAACTTAATGAAAACCATATTGCGGGTAAATTTTTTTTGGCCGTAAGTCGGTTACCAAAGTCTGCGCAAAAAATACGCTGGTACCCCCATGTTCTACACTTATGTGTATTCCTAAAAGATTATTAATGGTTTTTAATTATTCATATTTTCCCTAAATTTCTGTAATAAATCTTAAATTATCGTAGCGTGTAAAACTCCGAAGAACTAATAAAACGTTCACGGCACTGACAAGAAGATGACTTGTTCCCGAGAATAAATAATTGGTGAAGAAATAATCAAACAACTTTTTTCGGACGACCCGAGAAAAAACAATATCGAAAAAGGAAAACAGGTCGAGTTTTATACAAGCACTTACCTTGACGTAAACATAAACAATAGCCCGTTTCTCTCATTGCGTGAGTTGAATACAACTAAAGAAAGACAATTGCTCCGAACAGCATTTCAAAAGGCATTCTGTTAGTTGTATTTAGCAGTGCCGGTTGTTCAGAGCTCGATTAACACTAATCCATCACTACCAGTTAATCTCTTGTATTGATTTCTTTCATTTTGGTTGAATTATCTGATTTCACAGCTCATAACATTTTTGTATATACCCGAGAATTGCTAAAGAAACTTCCAACTCTTCCCAGCCGCATGCGTTATCCATAAGTTAAACACTATTTTTTCGGTAATCCTGAATTAAGCTAATCGCCTTTCGAACAACCGGACCCTGATGTGTATGAGAAACCGGTCATTGAATGATACGAGTTTCGAATTGGTGCAGACAACTAGCTGAATAAATCATTCTTTACATGATAATCGCCAAGAAGTTCAGCTGGTGCGTTTTGGTTGAATTTTCAGCTACAGTTTCGTGTTGTTGTTGTATATAGACATCTTGTTTTTTGCTTGAAATTATCGTTGAAATGGTTTAACTATGTCGTGAGCATTTTGATGTTGACGGTCGTCCGTAACACGTTTGTTAATTGTATTTTTATACAATTATAGCTTTTAGCGCCCGATTATTTTTGAGCTCTTTTAGTTCAACCACTCAGCATGCGATTCTGTTTTTAAAATATCCTCATCGCAGACTAAGAGAAGTCTGCCATATGAAAGTCGACCAGACCATTTCCCTACTTTATATCAGAAAGTACAACAAATTTTAACCTCCTATTCATTACCTCCTGTTCATTACCAGAAAATATACTATCAGTAATCCCAACCTCAAACTCATTAACGCAAAAATACATTCATTTTATTCATTCGACATTCACTATCGTAGATACGGAACCATTTGCACCAAAAGGCATTCTATAGCCCCAACAGAAGACCATTAATACCATTCTACTATATATTAGGGATAATAAAATTTCAATTAGGCTAGACATTACTCCAGCGTAATTAAAATTTTATTGTCCCTATTGTATAGTAGAATGTTCTTAATGGTTGTCTGTTGGCTTTATGGGATGCCCTTTGATGCAAATGGTTGCGTATCTACGCTAGTGAATGTCGATTGAATAAAATGAATGTATTTTTGCGTTAGTGACTTTGATGTTGACGTTAATGTTAGTATATTTTCTGGGAATGAACAGCAAAAGGTGTATTCATTAAGGATAATAAAATATCAACTGTTTCAAGAGAAATATCTTGCCTAAAATAAATTTTACCATCCCTAATGACTAATGTATAGTAGAATGGTGTTAATGGTTGTCTTTTGGCGTTATAAAATGCCCTTCGATGCAAATGGTTGCGTATCTACGCTAGTGAATGTTGATTGAATAAAATGAATGTATTTTTACGTTAATGGATTTCAGGTGGCCGCTAATGATCGTATATTTTGTGGTAATGAACAACAAAAGGTGTAGTTTTAGACGAAGTGCTAACCCTTAATATCATCATTGTAACATAAAATGTTGTACCCTTTTGTCATACACGCAATGTAACCTAACATAATACAAAATAATATAACATCAACCATAGTACCACTGACATCTCATGTTATTTTAAGCACTATGTAACGATTCCCAATGTAGTGCTTAACAACGTAAAACGCAACAAAACACCTTAATTACAACTTCTCATAAACACCTCTCAAAACTTGTGTATTTAGATGGGGGGGGCATGATGTCATTTCTCCTCTATTACGTGTTTCGTTGCATAAGAAATATATTTATAATTTGTATTCATGCACTTATCATTACTCATTACAAGGGACTAATGAGTAATAAGTAAGGAATTAGTCATAAGAATTAAATCATACCCAGTTAGGGCCAATTAACTGGCCTTTCGGCTGTTTGTGTTCCGGTTTTGGCCCATCTATGTCGGTCGATGACCCACCTAAGGTACATCGTGGCTACTCCACTGCCTCCTAACGAATTTTCTTCGCATAGATAACCACAAGTCTGAATATTTTGACTATTTTCTACAATCGAAATACCACATTATGTAATGCTCCGAATAAGTCATCCCCATCAGTTAGAAACCCTGAATTCACATACCACGACTTTTTATGCATACAAACGTAAACTGTCGATATTTATGTCGTTTTATTGATTTGCAGACAAGTGCTGAGCAACTTCTACTCTAATGTTATATTTTAATGTATACTTTCAGAAGCATACGACGTTAAAGAAACATGAACAAGTTAACCAGATCATTCACATCAACACCTGTCGAAACATAGTGCATAACCGCAACATCCCTTGGGTTTTCCTGCGATTTTACTGGTGTCGCTGCGCCTGAATTGACTCTTGTGTTTAAATTCATCTCTGGCTGTTCCAACTTCGTTAAATCTGCCATTATTCTTCCTCATCATCCGTTCGTGGTCCTCGACATGTATCCAAGTTGGCATTGCGAGGCATGTGCACACGGTCAACAACAGCAGGAGGTTAGCAAGTGAGCAGTTCATGTAAGTGGCCGTTATTTCTAGAACGTTGAAAATGTTCTCTTGCTTCTTTTAAGTCTAGAATGAAGTATTCAGTCTCTTTTTAGGCTTTTATACCCTTTTCAATCTCTTATTTAGCAGATGGTCGTTATCAATTGACCATATTGTGCAGTACTCCGACTCAAGGGTTGTCTGAATAACTATTTTTGACCAGGGCAATATCCACCAATAGGAGGTAAGGCACTTCCCACAGACCATATGGTCGCGAAAACCAGATTACAGAAATTTATGTCAGACTGTTGCTGACAATAGAAAATAGAGTTTAAAATACATTATTGACAATGATGTTTCCTCAACTAAGCGTTTGTAGTGTCAACGTCGCCGTGCTTTTATCACCGTCATGGCAACCCACAATGGCTAAGAATGTCACGTTTGTTTATTCCCGTTTCCCAGGATTCCAACTGGCCAAATCGAAAAATTACCACTTGGTTGAAAGAGTTGCCGTTAATTCCAAATCCTTTCTTAATTCACAGTGGAGCTAATTTTAGTTCAATACGTGATATTAAGTAATTTTAAGTCAAATACCTGGTGGAGTAAATGTGGAGTAAACAAATTTTCACGTAGCTCTGTGTTATAATGTATATGTATACCGTTTTCTTGCAATTGCAGTAATCATTCTCTAAAAAGCTAGTTCGGAGTTCTAAATGCAAATGAGATTCGAGATAAAAAATAGAAATCCAGTTCATTGAACCATAATTAAAAGTGGTAACGTAGACTCGGGTTACATTTTCAGGTTTTATTGAATTTGTTCCTGCATACCGGTTCAAATTTTCACCAAAAAGTATGAATAGGTAGAGTTTATCCAAACACTAAATCTAAATTACAAAATATTTCAAGCATTTTTGATATTGTAAAATCTATCTAGTCTGTTAGACTACAAATAGGGTTGTATACGACTTTATTGGTTTTAAAACACCAAATTGACAAATAAAGTGACCAAGATCAACTTCAATTTTTTTAGTTATATTGTTTAACTTACGATGAAAGAAGTAAGCAAAGTAAAGCACCTACTCTGCTCCTCCCTTCTAACCCCCTCAACCAGACAATAGAAAGTTTAAGCAGGCTAGTACGGCGACAACATTTCACAATGTAACTTAACTAAACACATTTGACTAGAATAATATTCTACTGATGTTGTAATGAGCTATGAATGTTGTTTACGTCTGTCGAACTTTTCTCAGCAGCTTAGCTCAATTAGTTAACGTTTGGCAAAATGAAACGTTTTACGCTTTGAATGCTAAATTACTGTAGTAGTGGAACTGTTGAGATGTCCTCGACGACGTACTGTATAGAGGTAAGACAGTGTTGAAAATACTCTTAGGTCTACAAATTATTCGTTTCTTTTATTTTGAATAAAAATTTCTATTGTAAGAACACGTTGTAGTGGTAATAAAACGGTAATATTCCGGCTCTATGTATATATTTCGACTCTGTGTATCGAAAAGATACTCACACCAGCCAATACACCCACTATTCCAGCTTTGAACCCTTTAGTCGCAAAGTCACTTGGATTAACTCTTTGTTTTACCGCGCCCTCAAAATATGCAGCAGCTCTTTGTTACTCAACCGATAAACTCATTCTCTCAAATCTTTTATGTCTTGGAATGGTTTTCCAGCCAAAGTTAGAAACTTGCTCATTAAAAAACTCAAAGCCAAGCATTTCGGCAACACCACCTCTTCCAACAAGCCCTTTGATGACAATGATCCCAAAATTTGGCTAAGACTTCCCTACCTTGGTAAACAAGGTGAATTTCTTGTTCGAAACTTAATTAAAAAACTACGGCGTAACCTAAAAGTTAAAGTTAATTTTGTTGTTATTTATCAAACCAAAAAAACTGCCTTTTTCGTTTCCAATAAAGACAAAATACCCGACCTTTCTCGAAACAACGTCATTTATGAAATCACTTGTCCTGGTTGTAATAACAAATATATTGGCAAAACAGAGCGCTGTCTAAAAACCCGCCTTTCGGAACACTGTTACAACATCAACACCAGCGCTGTAGCACAACATCTTCTCAACTGTCCACATGCCCACTATCTCGCTAACCTCAATTCTTTCTTTGATAATCTCAACAACTCCTCTCCGCCTTCCCAATCATATCTCAATAATTTTATCTTTAATAACTGTAAGATAATTCATTCTTGTAAATTCAGTAATTCGAAACTATTACTTATTTTAGAAGCTCTCTTAATCAAACTTAACAAGCCGAGAATGAACAGCGGCCTAAAGGCCAGCAAAGAACTTTCACTTTTCGTCCGATCCGACATTTCCATATCTCTCAGCCACTCGACAATTGTCTGGCTTTTCTCTCGTCTAGCTGTCAATCTCACATGTTGTTAATATCCGACTATGTTAATTTCGTTGTTAATAGCCGATGACATCATCCTTGTAATTACACACACACACACACACACACACACACACACACACACACAAATATATATATATATATATAACGCAGTAAGCTTTGTAAACATCTTGGTCTGATGACTCTGAAATAGAGCCGAAATATTTCCGTTTTTCAACTTCTCTGTTTCTTATTCCAACTTGAATATCAAGTCACAAGATGACAACTTTCGGTCTGTGTTTTATTCTTTACTTTTTCAAATTGTCCTCTGGTTGTGGTTTTTGGTCTAATTATAGTTGCGCCATATGTGAATACAGACGTTGAGTGTATAACTGATCCATCGCCAACATACAAAAACTGGGGGTGGGGATTATTATTAATTTTTTGAGTTTGTTTTTTTTTTCTCTTTTTTCTATTTCATTCACTTAAGTAACATTTTCCAATTTTATTGTTCGGCGACTGAAAAATTGGTTCTATCACTCCAGTATACTGGCAGGGGTGTAGAGGCGCTTTTAAAACACCGATTAGTTGCCTCTTACTTGATCAACAATATTCTATTTTATTATTTCATTTTCATTTTTCAACGCAACAAACATTGAAATTAGTTACTGACTCATTAAATATTTTCCGTTGCAACAGTGTGGGCACTAAAAGATTAGTTATATCGGTTCTATATAGGAACATGGCACTGATTAGGCTCATTTTGCTTGAGCCTAATGCAATTAAATACTTTAAAGAGAGACTAAGAGAGTTTAGAGACTAAGAGAGACTAAGAGAGTTTAGGCCAATATTATGGCAATGTCAACGGGAACGATGATCCAGCACGAGGAATTTTCAATTAATTTCAACGCTGCCCTACTTCCATCCAGAACATCGTCGAGAGCATCTCCACTAGTATCTCCACAATTTTACGGCTGTACGTTGACTCATAGCACGTACAATGCTTTCTTCAATCGTTAAAATGTACGCTAACAGACCAAAGGTGCTAAGAAAAGCTTCCAAGGTGTAACAACGTTAGCAATTCATTACAATATCTATGGAATGTGATTCTACTCAAATGCCTAAAATAAATCTACATTCATTTGCCGTACTTGCTGGCCCTTTCCCGTCCGTAACTGACTTTTTAATTTTACTCAGGCAACGCCAGACAATTTTACTCCGGTTCACGCCTAACGACTTTACTCGTCAAGGGAGGACGTCTCGGACAGGAAAGGGTTAAACACGCTGCTGATGTTTTGGGCGAAGGCCCTCTGCCGGAATGAAACGTGAAACAATACATTTCAGTAGGTTGAAACAGTCAGGTAACGTAGAAATGACTAGTATGATTAAAATTTCACTAATAAACTAAGTAATGAGGTGTAAACGATGGAAAGTCATGTGCTATTTTTAATGTCGATCATCACACCGGAAAAAGGGAAAATGAGACAGTAGACCCAAGTAAATACTCGCTCTTAAATGTTAAAGAAAAGGAAATGTTAGAGGAAATAAAGAATGTAAGTTAGTATTTCTAACTGCCTGCGCAAGATAAAACTGACATTGAAGGAAAGAAGTTGGCAAACTAATGTTTTTATCTGCCCATGCTTTACAAAAACAGTAACCTTGTGAGGGATAAAATCAGTCCCGTAGCAGTTGAGAGGGGCAATGGGCAGCGACCAAATCTTCAAAAATTAGTTTATTTGTAAAGTACAATATTACGTATCTTATTGAATACATTTATTATTGCGATGCAATAAACCACGTTTCCGTGCAGTTTATTGATTGGTTTAATAAGATTTGTATGGATTTATGGCTTTTTTTTTTGTTTTGAACATGGAAAACATATTACTTGTGGCATAAGAGAGCAACAATTTACTTTCTGCCACCAAATTTCTTGGCGGTAATTTGGTGTATGGTTCCTTCAGATTTGTTGTTCACCTTCAACCCATTCAACTTCAGAATACCACCGAATTTGCTCCTCAAAAATCTGAAGAGCCCGAAGGAACTAAAGATCCACCGCTGTCCTTTCCCCCTACTTTTTCGAACCTTGTTACGGCCTTATAAATAACAGAACAATTATGTTTACTGATACCAAGGAGACGGATGGTTCCAAGTTTGGAAATGAGACGTTTTCCTGTCTCTTGTGCCGATCATTGACGCATTGAATTTGGTGACGTAGCACAAACTTTCATATCTGAAAACGAGTGGTGGAACTATTAGAATGACGTGAAACAAACTTTGTCTACATTATTCCTCTTTGCGGAAACGTCGGCCCGTTTTACTTGATAAAGCTTGTAGTGTCTGTAAAACCACCTGTACGGTAGAATTCCCTCTGATAACATACACTCACTCAGTCCTAATCAGGGGCCGCGGAGCGGCTTTTTAAGTGGAGGGGAGGCCTAAAGGGAATGAATGGATGTCTTTCAATTCGCGCGAAAATTTTTAGGGAGTCATGAGGCATACGGTCACGTAAATGAAATCGCTAAAGCACTAAAACAATACTTCTTGCATTTTAAGAGATGTTTTAATTAACAAACGATTATTATCACAACCATCATAATATTCGGTTTGATAAACAAGTCGTGAAATGTAACAGGTATAAATGTAGTATATAATACAAAATAATTAAATGCAAACGCAATATGTATGGTTCTCAGCACTAACCAAGATTTGTATTTCAGTAAAGCTGAAAATCGTCAACTTAAATGTCTTTGTTCAATGTCGCTTATTCTTTTTTACATTTTTACCAAGATTGCTATATACTTCGTATGTAGGACATACCCAAACTTTTTGTTCACCAACGTATCTTTTACTAATATGGCTTTTCTTACCACAATCACATTTTGATGGATCAATTTTTTGGTATATTCTTCATTGTATATATGGCACTTATTTTCATTCTTGAAATTTTCTTCATCTTCGGCAGTCATAATTTCTTTATTAAATTGTTCTTTTTTAGTTTTTTGGCAATATTCAACTTCTTCCAACTGAAACACTGGAAGCAGTACATACAAAAATGCTTTTCTTTTCTATGTTTGGTTTAGTTATACATAAATTTGTTAAAAGTTTTGATATATACATAATATTGTATATTTTCATTGGTAATTAGTAATAACTTCATAAAATCATTATTTTTTTCTTCTAATATATATACTGGGAATGGTTGTTTATTTTCATGACCGAAAACATTTATGTTAATACTATTCTGCTTTTCTATTTTTGGATAATCTTTTATGCATACTGGAAATTCCATTTTGTTATAATCTAATTTGTCAACATATTAATTATCACATTTTTTTTATCCTTTGGGAATCCTTTTTTGTGGATTGAGATGTCTGATATTACACCATCTAAAACATTCATCATCTTCGTTTTTCATTTTTAAGGCCCTTAACCGGATTTTTCAATTCCAATGATAGATCAACATAACTTGATCCTTTTTGGGGGTTGTATTTGACTATATTTATGTAATGGTCATCAGCTGATTCAATGGACCAACCAGAGCATTGTGATATCCACACCGAAATTCCGTTTGTAATCTGTTGACTGGATATATTTATTGATTTATTTATTTCAGTTTTGTTAATTATTGTTTGAGATTTACTATTAAAATAAGGTGTTTTGGCTATCGTTTCATCTGAATTTAGTTGGTTTCTAAGTGTTATCTTTAAAGTTTCTGTATATTTTATACTTTTTAATGTTTCTAGAATAGTTTGTAAATTTTTATTACTTTGGAATCTGCTGCTGTTTAGTTGTATTAATGGGTGTTTGTTGTCTATAATTGTTATTTTATACGATTGAGCATATCCTTTGAATGTTTTCATTAATTTTGTTATTTAAACATCATCCTCAGTCTCATTCAATTTCCTAATGTCTTCTTCAATATCAATCTTCCACTGTTCCTTCTTTTTCTTTGGAACAGGTTTGGTTATCTTATCTATCATTTTATTATAATTCCCTTCATTAATATACTTCAAAGAGTTGATCTCATTTTCATATACGTTATTTTTGTCGGCCTTATGCAAATGTAGCTTCAGATTCTTTCTTAAGACTGATGGCCAGCCTGATACGAACTGACCACCGGGTAGACTCTCAAATAGATCGCTTTTAACTTTCTTAAATAATAGAATGTTAGGGCCAGCCTCCTGGCTCCTAGATTTGGTATTTTTCGGGAAATCACAAAATGGATTAAATCGTGCTTGTTTTACTTTTTTTAGTACCAACTATAATAACTTATATTTTATTCGATTTTTACTATATATATGTAAGCGATATTTTTTCACGAATTTTAAAGATGCGTTCGAAATTCCTTTAAGTAGAAAACAAAAAATCCATTTACCAATTGATTATTATACATAAAATTTAAAAAACTCTTTCATAATCCACAACATTATAAAATATTGTTGATTGATGTAATAAAAAAAGTGAACCAAACGATTTAATCCATTCGACGACTTCCCAATGAGGGGATTAAAAAATAGTTGTTGTTCTCTGGTAGTATAGATACTATATACTTAATCTTTTCCACTCTGAATAATTAGGGCATTCACAATTTATATCCCAACCTAATTTTGGCTCAATAATAACGAATAAGTTATTGTGGAATCTGTCTTTTGTTTTCGTACCTTCTGCAATATCATTCGGTTTGTTTAACAGTATTATATTTCTTCAGGAGCACAATCGAATTATATAACAATCATATCTTGAAACATTTTTATTGATTAATTAATGTCTTTTTAGTTTGACAACCACAATCAAAAAATCGTTGACTATCGGGTAAATAAATTGCTGGTTAACATATTTTTTGCAAACCTTCCCTAACCATTTATAGCGGTTATGTTCACTCTTCTTGTTCATCCATTTGTTTGGCATAAAATTTTCCAGAAAGCGATATCCACCAACCAGGCCTTATTATTCACCACAACAATTCCCCTCTTCTTGTAAAATCATTTCTTGACAACAATAATAGCAATAATACATGTTATAGTCTTTCATAACAGGTTCTAACTTTTTTGGTGTTTCTGACAAATGTTCTTCAATCTCATCAATACTATAGCCATTATCTAACATGTCCAAAATCTGCTTTTCTAAATTATTCATTTATATTTTTTATTTAGATAATAATGATATTGCTTTATATCGATTTACTACTGCGTTTAAACCAGTTGATGTATTAAATAACCACCGCCCAAACCAAGTGCCCCAATAATTAACTTCTGCCATTCTTTCATCTCATTTGATGGTTTATAGAAATCGGATAATCTTGGCTCTCTGTTGAATTACATTCCATTATATTGTATTGTTTGAACACGTTTTAATTCATCCAGAGCTTTGTTCGTTTGTTCTATATCATTATTGGCCTCTTCTAATTTATTCTATCCATTTTCATACCACTGTTCCTTTGCTTTTTGCATTTTTTCAATAACCATGTTGTGTCTTTTTAATTTAGATTCATATACTGTGTGATTCAATTTAGAAAATAAAAAACACGATCCTGCAAATGCTACTGCGTTAAAGAGCCCACCTACCACTAATCTTACCATCTATCTGGTAGATATTTCTTACCTTGAGCCCATTTTACTGCCATTGTTGATAATCTAACTGCGAGAGCCAGTTTAGCTGCTCCTTTTAGAGATTTGGGAGTTGAAAGAGGCATATTAGCTATTTTCTTCGAAGCCATGCTTATACCAACTCCTCCACCTGTTACAAGGGCTGCATCATGTACTTCATTTATTAATTCTTTTCTGTCAACACTCATTGTATATATATTAATGTATATTTTATTTAATCAAACGAGTCTAATTTGTTTACTCTTATTGGTTGTATAACTGGTTCTACGATCTCACTCTTATGCTCCTTATTCTCTAAAAAGAATAGCTTTCTGGTATAATAAAGACCGATAAGTAACCCAATCAATCCAGAAATACCGAATATATAGGTATAATTTAACTGTTCCCTATCGTTTTGTCCTTCCTCAAGTTTCAATCGTTCTCTCATCTTTCGTTCTTTGGCTTGTTTCGATATGATAGCAAGTCGTTTACCAGCTTAGACCCTACCCGGGTGTTTTTCTTTAACAAGTGCAGTTATCTTTGGTGAATCCTGTTTTTCTTCACTCATTATATAATAACTCAAATTTTATTCACAAGTTCTTCAAACAAGTCTTTCATAAGGTCTTTAACGAATCAGTTTTATCGGTTTTGTAGACCTCTTTTTTACTCAATAAATCTAAATAACGATTGAGATCTTCCAAACATGAGTCCATTTCTTCATTGCCCTTTCGACAGCAAATAACTATACTTCTCAAACGTTTTAACATATTATTAATCCTTTGATTTATATATAATAGCATACATTCTATTTTCTTTGCTGCTTATACTGATCGTATACAAACCAAGCTAACGCTAATGCTAATACCCAAAAATTACTCGCAAGCCATGATAATCCTTTATCACCCCACGATAGAACTGTCGCTAGCATATTAAATATTGGAATTAACCATGGTGATAATCTTTTACCGAGATAATATACAGCTTTTGCAAGTTTACCAGTTGTTTTGGCACCTTTCTTTATAGCATTTCGACTACCAACAATAATTATGGTTACAATCCCAGCTACTGAGATTGCTAAAGCTGATACTGACACTATGTTCTCTTTCACCCAATTTTTGAGGCGTTCTAGTCTTGATAAATCTTTTATACTTTTATTCTCATCAACCGTTTCTCTGATAATATTCTGTGATTCTAAATAACGGGGTTCATCATTTGTTTCAGTCAATCGTATAAAGTCCAATTTTAATTCAGCTGTTTCTGACACTATTTTATAAATATTTTCTTTTCTTTCATCAGTCTCTCTTAATGCTTTCAAACGATACGAATTTGCCATCTTATCCAAACTGTCTATTTTTGTTTCAGCGTCTCCAGCAGGATTAAAAACACCTCTTAATTCACGCAATTCTTGGTCACTAATAACCAACTTGTTGACTTCAGAAGCTTGCTCACGTAGTCTATCATCGATATTCTCTACTGATTCAATTGCTAATTCATTATTTAGAACTTCTGGTATATCAGGCAATGATATATTCTCATCTAGACTATCTTCGCCGAATTTAAAATTTTCTAACTCTTTTCTAAAGTCGTCTATTCTATCACCCTTGTAGTCTTTTACTGGTTTCTATATCTTAGACTTCTCTAAAACCATTTCTGTGATTTGTTCATCGCTCATAATAGCATATTCTTTTGGCAGTTCCGTTTTTTCAATAACTTCTTGAACAACTTCGTTCAGGCTTATTAGTATGTTCGCTAACCTTATTTACTATTTTTTGAGTTTTATTTAGTATTTCGACTGTCAATTAATGATACTCTTTATACTCGGGCTTTTCGTATTTAATCTACTAAAAGGATAACCTTTTCTGCTCTTATTTAATTCTATTATAGGTTTGTTTTTGTACTCGAGGACTATCTAAAATCCTCCCTTTTTAACTGCCCCAGTTTGTTTATAGCTAATGTTTTCTAAAAGTTTCAGTCCTTCTTCGTTATTAATAACGGTTTAATTTTGTCATTGCTTTTAACGTGTGAGATATAAGATTGTGTTGACTCAACATAATCTTTTTGAATTCTCCTCTTAACCTTATCTTCACGTAGTTCACCGTTCTTTCTAAAAACATTTTTGGAATACAGTTCAATTTTAGTTTTGAACCCGGTATTTTTTATTATTTTTATATTATCCGTGTCGCTTACATTTTCATTTGTCTCCTTATAGTTTCTATCTTCGTCTACTATCCACAGTGTATTTTTTAATTTGTTATAATTTTTGGTTCTATTTTCCAAAACAGACTCAGTATAGTTTAAACGATCATTGGTCTCCTTATATTCATCTAAATTAGTTTCTCTCCTATCGTCCATGTCCAGAAGTTTGTTTCCTAAACTATCAACTTGATCTTCTAAATTAAAATATCTTATCGTATCATATTCAGGACATTTTTTAGACATATCCTCCATTTCGAATTCATCAAAGCCTTCCGCCATTTTATTAATTAAGCCAGATTTTGTATATCACTTTCAGGAATCCAGCTATTATGTTTACTTTCATAACCCAACCACTAAACAAGAACCACCTTTTTACTCTTTACTTTCTTCCATTTTAATATTTCCCAATTTTATATACATCATCCTTTTTATCAACACCGGATTGCTCCTGTTCATAGAATTTTCCAATTATTGGTTCACCTTCTAAATCCTCTAATTCGTAAACATTTGGATCACCTCGTATAACCTTAACTATTCTAAATAATTCTTCCGTGAAGTTTGCTTCATATCCCTTCTTGAGTGTTGATTTATATTTTGAGATTCTGACAGTATCACCGAGTTTGTATTTAAGTAGAGGATATTCTGCTAATCTATGACCGAAAAGTGCATTCCATTTAGATTTATTGACATACTTTGGTTTCATCAGTATGGCTGAATGTTTAATATTATTATAGTTATATACAAGATCGTTTGAAACATCATTCCATTTATGCGTTCCTTTGGTGTAGAAATACTTCCACATGGCTGTTTTGAGTGTTCGATTGAATCGTTCTACAATAGCAGCCTTTTTATTGGATTTTGTTGAAAAGTATGTAATACCATGTTTTTCCAATAATGATTTCACTCCAACGTTATAAAATTTTTTACCATCATCAAATTGTACCAAATCCGGATATTCATTAAACCACTCCTTAAATTGTTTTAATAACTCTGATACAGCTTTTGTCATGTTACTTGTGTCTTTTCTATAAACTGGTTTAGCAACGGTGTATCTAGAAAGTATTTCAACAGCTGTCAGAGTCCACTAGTAGCCCTTATTTTGGGCTTTATATTTACCCATATCCACTAAATCAACCTGTAATTGTTCTCCGAGATAATAAACAATCATTTGCCTGAATTTATGTTTTCTAATGATTGGTTTATATCTGGTATAGGTATCCTGTGATTTTAACCACTCTTTAACCTCCTTTCTAGTAACATTCAGACCACCTTCTAATGCCTTCTGGTAAAGTCTTTCAGCAGATTGGAAACCAGTTCTTGGATTGCAATAAATTTCTCTCAGCTGCTGTTCTTTTTCAATTTCATTGTCCATTAATTTACATTATACATAAGTCTATAAGAGCTTTACAACCGTCAAAACTCATGTTATCTTGATCCCTTAAATAGAACGTCATCCGATTGATCACTCTTTTATTAGTTGGGACTTTGCTATCGATATCAAAAAACTCTTGGAGCGAACCGGTTAAGCTTTGAGTCGTAGGTATTGCTAGAGAAACTAATAGATTCCATTTATAGCCATTATGCGTATTTGACGAACGATCTACAGAATCGCACAATATTTTAATGATTTCCAGATTTCTATTTATATTAACACGATTCGATTTAGTTGCAATATTAGCTGTTACTTTCTTGTAAACTGAAAAACCTAAAAGGACACCGAATTGTTTTAGATCCATCGCTTGATTCGAGGTTCTTGTACAAGTACTATCGTATGAATTTTGTGTTGAAGTTACATTACCAAACGACTCTATTTCTTTTTTGATCTTTGAGAATGTTCAATAGCCCGGCGAGAAGGTCTTACTCCCATTATTATACATTGGCTGTCAAAAAGAATCGATCATGTTAAGATTTATGTTGCTTTCTGCTTACATAGGCTGACAAGAAGCACATCGTACACCAACAGCCTTCAGGGTTATAGTAATGAATGTTTTGGATAGATTGAGATGTGTCCCATCATATTTGTAGAGATATTCTGTTTTTAAAGTATTTTATAGCATACGCTAAATGAATTTCAAGTCTTACAAGAAAGGGTGGTTGGCCTGTCACAAATTGGGAGATAAGGAATAATGGGTCCAAAGAGAAGAATCAGTTTGGAAGACCGAGGAAAAGTGCCGGCATTATCCGAAGAAGTCTACACACAACGTGAAATTGCTGCTCTTGTAGGTTGTACTCAAGCAGTGTCAGTGAAATCCTCAACAAGAAGAGACTCACTGGTAGTGTGAAAGATGACAAGATCCCTGGACGGAAACGAAAGACATCTGAGAGGGAGGACAGACCCATGGTAAAAAAAAGCAAACCACATCGTTACAAGATTGCACCGCAAATAAAGGCTGAGATGCTAATTGAACATGGTGTCAATATCTCGGGTTCCACCACCCAAAAAAGGCTTAGAAAGGCTGGTCTAAAGGGTTGCAAGCCCAGAAAGAAGCCTAGGCTTACTGCTCGCCATAAGAAGTCTCGATTACAGTTTGCATAAGCACACAAAGATTGCACGGCTGAACAGTGGTCCCAAGTTATCTTCAGCGATGAACGAAGGTTTCTTCTTCATAGCAGTGATGGGCGTGTGTATGTCATAAGAATGGCTGGTGAAGAACTAACTTAGGAAAGCTGCATTCAGACAACTGTCAAACGTGGAGGTGGTGGCATCATGGTATGGGGCTGCATCAATGCAACATGTGTTGGCTGTCTTTCTAAGATAGATGGAAAGCTCAATGGAGAATGATATATTGATCTCCTAGAAAATTCGCTTATTCCAACCACACACATGCTGACCATACCAGATGGTTGGATATTCCAGCATGACAATGCAACTTGTCACACCTCCCACCTTGTCAAAGGATGGTTTAAGGAAGAAAGCAGAACTTTTATGGAATGGCCTGCACAGTCACCCGATCTCAACCCTACTGAGAATCTATGGGACCAACTTAAGACAATGCTCCAAGAGGAAAGCCCTACCAATGTCACAGAACTTTGGAGTGCTGTAAAAGCTGCATGGCAAGGCTTTCCATTATATAAGCTAATTGTTTTAATAAATAGCATGCCTCCAAGATGTAAAGCAGTGATCAAAAGTCGTGGAGGAGCCACTAAATATTAATATTTGTTTTCTGTTTGTTTTCGGTGTAATTAATTGTCATGATAAGATTTGTTACAACGTTTATGGCATCACCATCTTTAGCTTCTGTGTGATCAATTCTTTTTGACTGCCAGTGTACAATACTTCATTGCTGCTTGAGTCGGCGTTTTTGTAGTCCCAAAATAGAACCACATGTTTAACTAATATGTGAAGGTCAGGATCTATTAATATAGTCTCTTGATAATTTACATATTCGTGGAAACATGGTATATAGACAAGGTGGATGTGTTGTATATCAATTATTTCCGAGCTCTTTACATAATGATTATAAGCAATATATACCAGTGATATCCAATGGATTTACACAAATTGGTATCCAGTATATCAATCAATCAATTGAGAGCTACTTATACGCTATTCTGGATTCCCAAGCAAAAACAAAACAACCAATAATTTCTGCTCGAGGGAGTGCTCTAGAAACTCAACAAAAATTTAGAAAATTGGTCAGTAATACTACACTAAATTACGACGTTTCAATGTCTATAAATAACACAAATCGGGCGATCTCAGACACCAACGTTGTTTTGAGCTTGGCAATATCTCCCTCGTTGTGGCTGTTGCCTAGCAGTTTGATAATATTGAAGAATCCAGTTTATGGTTATAATAATCGACTATAAGTAGCTACACGAAATATGAAATTCAGGACAAATAATATAAATTATTATGGTACTATCAATAGATCAAAAAACGTTCATCAGAATATGAAAGCACCACATCTAGAAACTCTTGATGAAAAAGTACTTATGGAACCTAAGGTCCATAAAGAAGTAGAAAATCAGCTAAAAACTCTCGATAATAAACTACATATAGAACCTAAAAGGTACCACAAGTTCAAACACAATCTAACCACCTAGACTCTTTTAACAGACGTAATGATTCTGAACTGATTACAACAATGGTTATATCAGTTTTTGGCAGTTTTTTATATGTAAATATATCGTATAATATAATATCTGAATTGATATTTTGGTTATGAAAATAAAGCCGATAAGTTTAAGAAGAGTTAAAACAATATCTCCCATTAAGTGGTGGAGGTATGAATAGTGTGTTAAATATGCGTTTAAACTCTTTAAAAAACATACCAGCTCCAATACATAATTTATATGGAATTAGGAAAATATTTCTTTCCAATTATCTGCAAAGCTACATTCATACTAGGTTAATCGAAATTTTGATATGGGAATATTATAAAAGAAACGACGTTTGTTTATACAAGTTAGATCACGCAAACTCATCTGAAGTAAATTTTGATAGTTCAAGACGAATATCTATTTTATACGATTTAACCATAAGCAAATTAAATTCTTTCAAAGTACTAATTCATTGAAACCAACAGTTTGCACTGATTTTGAAAAAGTAAATAAGCGATTTTTTATGAAATTTAGCGGCAGTCAGAGGATGCTTAGCGATATTAATCTTAACCAAATAGTTGGCCAAGAAAAAACAAACGTATTTCTGGTGTACCGGCTTAATAGTTATGATGCCAATAACTATTGGCTTCGTAATGGTTTCTTGGGACACGACAATCGAGGTTTCCACACGTTTGTGTCGTTTTTACCAACATCTGATTTAGTTGTTTGGTATGAGGGAGA
This sequence comes from Heliopora coerulea, assembly GCA_030142905.1. NCBI lineage: Eukaryota > Metazoa > Cnidaria > Anthozoa > Scleralcyonacea > Helioporidae > Heliopora > Heliopora coerulea. Next base: position 25,072 of record JASJOG010000413.1, on the reverse strand, counting down.
TTATTTGACAGTTGGTCCTACATCGGGATCTGAAATAGGGGATCTTACACATCAAAGGCTAACTGTAGTGTGTTAAATAAATGGATCTGTTTAAGCGTTCAATGGGATGTGGATGGAGGGCAGAATCAATTGTTCATTTATTGTAATGGAGAAAAATTTGTAACCTTTACCTCTTATTCCTCAGTTGGTTCTGCGGAGATGAGGTTTGGAGACTTAAATCCTAGTGGCATAGCTCCTCTTAAGTGAAATATCGCTTTATTCTTATTATATAGACACAAAATGACTGAATCAGATATGTTACACCACAAATGTTTTTGTGATAATCAGTGTAGGATAGATCACGAACCAATAAATTTATAATATATGTTAACATATATGAAACGATCGATTAATTTTTAATCATATTGATGAAAATCTTTCATATGATCAAATTAAAATATTGAAAGAACTATATGTCTACTATCGCAACTTGGCTGTCTGTTATAACTGGAAATACAAAAGTCTAAAAAAATTTACCTAGGATTAAATATCGGCTCAATAACATTAACAGTGGCTGGTAGTGCATTAGCACCGTTTACTCACTTATCTACACTGTCAATGAATGGTTTAGGAGTAATAATTCAAGGATATATAACAAGATCCAATATACATGATAAGATAAATCAGTGTAAGTTTTAGATATAAATCTTATGAAAAAATCCTAATAGATTTAGATGACGTCCCATATGATGAAAATGTATTTTTATATGACTTGAAAGTCGTCGATGGAATTGTAATTGATTTACGTCCCCCTATAAACGGTATGGGTAAAAATTATAATAAATTATATAAGTCTTAATATATATGTCAGAAGAGATTGAATTAAATGATTTGGATGATCATCAACGTGAAGAACACGAAGAGGAGGCTGAAAAGATTTTGGAGGGGGAGAAGAAGACTATTCTCTGTTATTTGACCCAGAATATTATATCGATAATGACAAAGTAAAATAAACTACAAACAAATATTTTCCTGGACGTTTTAATGAGGTTAACACTTATTTGGATGTATCCCATAGACGTTTGCAACAATTGCCCGAATACACCAATCCAAAATTCACAAAGTACCTATTTGAAAAACACAATATGAAAATAACAGACTACATCACTTTCCGTTTATTAAACAATTATAAACTCTATTATACATTCGGTGGAGATGAAGAAAACAATGTATCATGGAATGATAGTAAAGAGTTTGAAACGGTAGACGCACAGTTTGGCGATGAAGATTTCTATGAAATTCGAGATAAGATGGATGAGATTTACGACGATTTTAGAAAGAAAGAGTTAAATAAATTATTGAAAAGAGCAGGTGGCGTAACAGCAGTAGGACTTTCAGTAATTGCTTTGATAACTGGCTTAAGGTTAAGATTAAACAAAGTGGTAATGAATTAATTGTTGAACCAGCTCATAAAGCTTCCAAATTAAAACCATCTGTTCCTGTTAGGAGATTAGAACCGTGGAAAGATGTTGAAAATATTGCCAAAAAAAGAGGTGGTGGATTTTTATACTTCCTTGGAGATCACCCATTTTTAATAATCGGCGGAACGGTTTTATATATTTCAACAAGGAAAAAATAAAATATGCATTATAATATATATGTTTACAGAAAAGAGATTATCACCTAACTACCAAAAATCAAACAAATCTGCAATTGTGGGCGAGCGTACAAGGCATTTGGTAACATTTAATCCTTCGTCTGCTAACGCTGGTGAACAGTTGTATATAAGAGTTCCTAAGTTGTCAAGTATTGATTATTTAGTTCCAGGAAGTTTAAACTTAGTGTTTGATATTAAAGGAGGTAACACGGAAAACCAATTTAAGAATAATCTTTCCAAATTGCTTCAGTCTAGGCTGGAAATAAAATATTCTGGGGAGAGAGTTTATGACCATTCAATTTAAAGTGTTTATGAGAGTTATAGCGATAAATGGCTCTCAAAATCAATGAGAACCGACCTACTTGAGTATGGCGTTGGGACAGAAAACTTTTAAAAATTAGTCTCCAAGGACGACAGTGGAGCAACATCTGGTAGTACAGCGAAGGTTCAACACAAATTGATGTTCGACATTTTTGGAACCACTCAAAGACTTAAACTAAATAAAGTTCTCGAAAATACGGGATTATTTCTACCCAATCGAATGATGAATAATTTAGACTACATTATCACGTTGCCAAGTAGCTCTGATGTTTTGATCACACAAACGGGAGAGGTTTCAACCTCTTATAGTCTTCAGAATCTACAACTAGGATACTAAATGGTTATGAATAGCGATTTAGCAAATGAAATTGAAAGCGTCTTTCTATCTGGAAAAAGCATTCTATACGAGCATATAACGATGTTTCAGAAAATCGCCTGGCCGAAAGCTAACACAATTCAAAATATTAATGTCAATGTTCCTAGAAAAAGCATGAATTTTATCCGCGTTCTCAAGCTGTTTTACTCAGAAAAACTTTCTGAGTCCCTGACGGGGATCGAACCCGTAACTTTCTGATCGCCGGTGAGATGCTCTAACCATTTAGCTACATTGACTCAGATGGTGAGCAATGGTAAACATATACACCGCCAGTCTGCAAGTCTCAGTGTATAGTGTTAATCAACGATGTAGTTGTGGTAGCTTTTGTTTTGAAAGCGATTGTTTTGCTTTTTAAGGATGACAGTACAGATAATGAAAACTTTCCTCACCCAAACATCTCAAAAGTGAAAATTTTAATTGAGGGTATGCCCAATAAGGTGTACTCAAGAGAATTGACACGAAACAGATTTTATGAAGAAGCCACCCGTTTATTCTCAAATAAGACAAGCTTTGATCAAAAAGTAGCAGTTACTCACTTTTTCAGTGATAGCTTCTGTGTGAACATTTACTTCAAAACAACATTGGTAATCGAGCAAGAAGCAATCACTAACGTCATATTTGGTACTCCGCTGACAATCCGCGTCTGCATGGCAAAGACAACATGACGTCGCAAATTTGGCAAAATTTCGAACTTCGGCGCGCAATATCTCCTTAACTAAATGAAATTAGCCAGAGAAATTTTGCCGATGACCTAATGTTGATAAGATCTTTCATATGAACCCAACTTGTATTTTGAGTGGAGTGCCTCTTTATACAATTGAACGAAACGGTAAACCAGCTTGTTGGCATTATAAAAGTAAAGTGCCCCGCAGGCAGTGCACAAACATCGTTTAAAAGCTAAAAGAGTGAGGGAACTGCCTAACTTTGAGAGGATTAATAGCAGAGAGACTAAGAGAATTTAACCCAATATTATGGCAACGTTAACGCTAACGGTGTTCCAGCACGAGAAATTTTCAATTAACTACAACAATGCCCTACTTCTTTAGAGTGCATAGTCGAGAGCAGTTCTTCGAGTATCTCCACAATTTCACGGTTGTACGTTGACTCATAGCACGTAGAATTTATTCGATCATTAAAAAGTAAACCAACCGACCAGAGGAGATAAAAATAGTTTCAAAGGTGTAAAAACAACGTTAGCAATTCATTACAACATCCGTGGAATGTGATTCTACTCAAATGCTTAAAATAAATCTACTTGCCTTTGCCGTACTTGCTGGCTTAGCCCTTTCCCGTCCGTAACTGACAATTTAATTTTACTCAGGCAACGCCAGACAATTTTACACCGGTTCACGCCGGACAATTTTACTCGTCAAGGGAAGACGTCTCGGACAGAAAAAGGTTAAACTCGCTACTGATGTTTTGAACGAAGGCCTTCTGTTATCACTAACAAAGTAAGTAATAATGTGTAAATTACAAAAAGTCATGTGTTGTTTTTAATGTCGATATCATACCAGAAAAAAGCAAAATGAGAGAGTTGACTCAAGTAAATACTCACTCTTAAAGGTTAAAGAAAAGGAAAATTAGAGGAAATAAAGAATACAAGCCAATATTTTTAACTGTCTACGAAAGACACAACTAACATTGAAAGAATGAACTTTCCAAGCTAATGTTTTTATCTGCCCATGCAAGGCAAAAACAGTAACTGTGTGAGAGAAAATCAGGACCGTAGCAGTTGAGAGAAGACAAGGGAGGCGATCAAACCTTCAAAAATTAGTTTATTTGTAAAGTACAATATTATGTATCTTATTAAATAAATTTATTATTGCAATGCAATAAACCACGTTTCCGTGTAGTTTATAGATCGGTTTAATAAGATTTGTATGGATTTATGGCTTTCCTTTTTGTTTTGAACATGGAAAACATATTACTACTGTCTAGTGGCACAAGAGAGCAACAGTTTACTTTGTGCCACCAAATTTCCTGGCCATCATTTAGTGTATGGCTCCTTTAGATTTGTTGCTCACCTTCAATCCGTTCAAATTCAGATTACCACCGAATTTCTTCCTTAAAAATCTGAAGAGCCCATGGAAGCTAACGATCCACAACTATCCTTTCCCCTTACATTTTCGAACCTTGCCACGGCCTTATAAATAACAGAAAAATTATGTTTATTAATACCAAGGGGATGAATGGTTCCAAGTTTGGAAATGAGACGTTTCCCTGTCTCCTGTGACGATCATTAACCAACTGAATTTGGTATAATAGCACAAACTTTCGTGTCTGAAAACGAGTGGTTGGTATTATTAAAATGACGTCAAATAAACTTTGTCTACATTATTCCTCTTTGCGGAAACGTCGGCCCGTTTTACTTGAAAAAGCTTTTAGTGTCTGCAAAACCACTTGTGCGCCAGAATTCCCTCTGAGATAACATACCCTCACTTAGTCCTAATATTTCGCCTTTTCATCAACAAAGTAAGAGATATTATCATCCGTATTTTCAATAATTTTCCCAAGGATCCTGAGACTTTTTTTGATAAATTTTAACCTACATTAGTGACAACTCGCAGCTAATTCACCTGCTTAATATGTTAAAAATGGATTATCATGATTTAAAATGTAATACATTTACAAGAATCCATGAACAATTGTCTCAGAGATATCCTAAATGAATTTAAAACATTTATATTCTTAATATCAGCTGGAAGACTGTTCCATAATTTGACTGTTAATACATTGAAATCTCATGTATATCTATGTGTTTATATACCTGCATAGGTTTAGGAAGCGGGGGGGACGTTACGGAGTCTTCAGTCGCCTCATCAATCTAAATGAAGGTGTTATGAGGGGCTAGGTGTTATGAAAGAATCTACTTAGCTAAAATGGGGAAAGATTTACGAAATTACTAACTTGTTTATATCAGAGGTTACACATATTAACAAAGATTGTAGTGTGATAATCACCTCTTTGTTTCAAAAATGCAAGTTCACTAAGGTCAATAAACTTCTTTATGTCTATCTTATAGTACCGATGACATCAACAGTACAGAATACACTTTCTTTTCTAAGAAGACTAAAAACGTGCATTAAAAATTTCTTATTTTTCCAGAGTAATTATGTACCTGATACATACCACTTAATATATATAGATACATTTATGTATTGACTTCAGTTCCCTAAAATTAAGTTTGTTCTTACGCCACTATGTATATGCAAGTGTGTATGTGTGTGTGTGTGTGTATGTGTATGTGTATGTGTATGTGTATTTGTACGTATGTGTACACATGAATCCCATAATATACACATCGAGAGATGTACCCAGTGAGCATTAGTATGCACACTTTTATTCAGAGATTCATTTATTCCAAGAGGACTTAACGCGATTTCTTTTCAGCAGTTTACTTTTTATGTAAATTTTTAAACTTATCACTTCACTGAGGAAAAGATTTAGTAATAGTAACAGTATATTTGTATTCAGAATTATTTTAGTAATGGACATATGGGAATTCAAGATGACTAGGTAAAGATTATAGATACGGATGATGAGAATAATCCAAGGAATAAGGAAGGATTTGGGGCTTATATACTGAATTAATACAGTTATACCTAATGATTTCGATGTGAGAGATTTTTTACAATCATAATGACATGTTAGCTATAAAACGTCTCTACCTTTTTGTAGAAAGACGCTTTGATAGAAGGATTGAACTCCGAAACATTGGTTTTTCTTTAAAGTTTTTAGTAAGTGCATGTATCTGCGTATGTATATGTGTTTTAATTAAAAATATTTCGATCATAAAACCTTCAGGTCTAAGTATAAGAAATTCCACATAATATGTTCAGATATCGTCTGTGTTTGATCCCAGGGAGTGAGAGGGACAGACGACATTCTTAACTACAAACATAAAAAATGGTTATGAACTTCCTACGTGTATTCCTAATAAATTATCAACGGTTTTTTAATTATTCATATTTTCCCTAAATTTCTGTTATAATTCTTCCATTATCATGACGTATAAACTCCGAAGAACTGGCGAAATATTTACGTTGCTGACGAGAAGATGACTTGTTCTCGAGAATCAATAATTGTTGAAGAAATTGACCGAACAACTTTTTTCGGACGACCTGAGAAAAAAATATCGAAAGAGCAAAATGCGTCGAGTTTTATACAAGCGCTTACTTTAACGAAAGCATAAATAATAGCCCGTTCCTGTCATCACGTCAATTGCATACAACCAAACAAAGACAATTGTTCCGACCAACATTTCGAAAGGCATTCTGTTAATAGTATTCAGCAGGGACCGGTTGTTCAGAGCTCGATTAACACTAATCCAGTAGAAAAATCCACTAATCCACTAATCCACTAATCAAAGAAAAACTGCATGGATAAGATCACTCCTTGATCGCGCTCACAAAATTTGCAGCACTAAAAACTTATTTGACAGCCAAGTTAAAAACATTAAGTCTTTTATGTCGTGGAATGGATATCGTAATTCTTTGAAACATTTCCTGGTTAACAAATTTAGACGTAAAGTTAGTACTTCTGCTAAAACCTGTTCTTCATCTCAATCGCAAACCAATGATGATATTTTGCCTAAAATTTGGATTCGCCTGCCTTATCTTGGAACCCAAGGAGAAAATATTGTTAAGTCATGTCTAAAGAAATTACACCGATGTTTTATAAGACCGGTTAAATTTGTAGTAATTTATGACACTAAAAAGATCGCATTTTTCACATCCAACAAAGACAAAATTCCTCCTTTAGTCCGTTCTAATGCCATTTACCAAATAACCTGTCCTGGATGCGGCTATTCTTACATTGGAAAAACCGAAAGGTGTCTCAAAACAAGACTTCATGAACATGCCACTAAACATGACACCAGTGCAGTAGGACAACACTTTTTAGAATGCAAGAACGCACAAGACACTGTCACACAAAACATAACCGACTTGACTGACAAAACACTTCCTCAGATACGCGTTTCCAAGTTAAAAAATCTCATCGTTAACAACTACAAAATACTATATGCTAATAATTCACTTAACAAAAACCGACTTTTACTAATAGAAGCACTTTTCATCAAATCTCTAAAACCAGAACTAAACGTAGGACTCAAAGCCAGCAAAGAACTCTCATTATTTGACCTGACATAACACATCACTTATTCACATTCTAATTTCTTCCGCTTACACGTTCTCATCAATTGACCTGACGTAACACATCACTCATTCACACTCTAATTTCTTCCGCCTACACATTCTTCCTGTATGATGTCACCACGCTTGTGCCTATATATTGACCTAGGTTTAGCTTTTGTAAATTAGTCTGATGATGAATTTGTAATAAATTCGAAATATTACTATTGAACACTATGTCCGCTTGTTTTTCTCAAATTTTGAGTTCAAGATGGAACTAATTTTCGGAGTATGTTTTCTACTTTACTTTCTGAATTTGTCGACTGGAAACGGATACCAGTTAATTTGTTGTGTTAGTTTCTTCCATTTCGGTTGACTTATTTGATTTCACAGATCAAAATTTTTTTGTATACACCCGAAAATTTTTGGAGAATCTTCCAACTTCTCAGCCGTGTTTGTTATCCATAAGTTAACCACTATTTTTTCGGTAATCCTGGATTAAGCTAATCGCCTTTCGAACAACCGGACCTTGATATGTAAGAGAAACCGATCATTGAACGACACGAGTTTCGAATTGGTGCAGACACATGGCCGAATAAATAATTCTTTACATGATAATCGCCAAGAAATTTAGCTGGTGTGTTTTGGTTGAATTTTCAGCTACAGTTTCGTGTTGTTGTTGTATATAAACACCCTGTTTTTCGCTTAAAATTATCGTTGAAATGGTTTAACTACGTCATGAGCATTTTGATGTTGACGATCGTCCGTAATACGTTTGTTGATCGTATTTTTATACAATTATAGCTTTTAGCGGCCGATTATTTTTGAGGTCTTTTTGTTCAACCACTCAGCATGCGATTCTGTTTTGATATCCTCGTCGCAGAATCAGAGAAATCTTCACATTAAAGTCAACCAGACCATTTTCTTACTTTATATCTAAAAGTACAACAAAGTTTAACCTCCTATACACCTTTTGCTGTTCATTGTCACAAAATATACTATCATTAACGCCAACCTCAAACTCATTATCACAAAAATACATTTATTTTATTCAATCGACATTCACTAGCATAGATACGCAATCATTTACATCCAAGGGTATTCCATAGCGCCAACACATGACCATTAAAACCTTTCTACTATACATTAGGGATAATAAAATTTCAATTGTTTCAAGAGAAATATCTTGCCTAATTGAAATTTTATTATCCCTAATCATTAATGTATGGCAGAATAGTGTTAATGGTTGTCTTTTGGCGCTATAGAATGCAATTCTATGAAAATGGTTGCGTATCTACGCTAGTGAATGTTGATCGAATAAAATGAATGTATTTTTGCGTTAATCGGTTTGAGGCGGCCGTTAATTATCGTATATTTTCTGGTAATGAACAACAAAAAGTGTAGTACGACTCCCAATGTAGTGCCTAAAATCGTAAAACGCAACTAAACACCTTAGTCACAACTTTTTATAAAACATCTCTCCAAGCTGGTGAATTTAGATTAGGGGGCATGATGCCATCCCCCTTCCCATATCACGTGTTGCATTGCATAAGAAATATAATTCAGATTCATGTACTTATTATTACTCATTACAAAGGACTGATCAGTAAAAAGTAAGGAATTAGTCACGAAAATTAACTCATACCCAGTTGGGGCCAATTAACTGGCCTTTCGGTTCTTCGTGATCGAGTTTTGGCCCATCTATGTCGGTCGATGACCCCCCCCCCCCCCCCCCCAAAGGTACATCGTGGCTACACCACTGTCTCTTAAAGAATTTTCTTCCCAAAGAGAATCACAAGTCTGGATATTTTGACGATTTTGTGCAATCGAAATACCACATTAAGTAATGCTCCAAATAAATTATCCCGATCTCATCCAGAAAATTCAGTTAGAAACACTGAATTCATATACCACGTCTTTTTAGGCACACAAACGTTAAACTGTCGATATTTATGTCGTTTTATTGATTTTGCAGACAAGTGATGAGCAACGTCTACCCTAATGCTGTATTTTAATGTATACTTTCACAAGTATATACAAAATTAAATAAGTATGAACAAGTAAAACAGATCATTTGCATCAACACCTGTCGAAACAGAGTGCATAACCGCAACATCTCTTGGGTTTTCCTGCGATTTTACTGGCGTCGCTGCGCCTTAATTGACTCTTGTGTTTAAATTCATCTCTGGCTGTTCCAACTTCGTTAAATCTGCCATTATTCTTGTTCATCATCCGTTCATGGTCCTCGACCTGTATCCAAGTTGGCATTGTGAGGCATGTGCACATGGTCAACAACAGCAGGAGCTTAACAAGTGAGCAGTTTATGTCAGTCGCCATGCTTTCTAGCACGTTCAAAATGTTCTCTTGCTTCTTTTAGGTCTAGAATGGAGTACTCAGTCTCTTTTTAGGCTTTTATATCCTTTTCAATCTCTTATTTAGCCGATCGTCGTCATCGATTGACCAAATTGTGCAGTACTCCGACTCGATTTTTGACCAGTGCAACATCCACCAATAGGAGGTAAGACACTTCCCACAGACCATATGGTCGCGAAAACCACATTACAGAGAAATTTATGTATGACTGTTGCTGACGATGGAAAATACAGTTTAAAATACATTATTGACAATGATATTACCTCAGCTGTGCGTTTGTTGCGTCAACGTCGCCATGCTTTTATCACCGTCGTGACAACCCATAATGCCTACGAATTTCAAATTTGTCAAATTCATGTTTCGCAGGATGCCAACAGGCCAAATCGGAAAATTACAACTTCGTCGAAATAATTGCTGTTAATTCCAAACCGTTTATTAATTCACAGTGGGAACGAATTTTAGGTCAATACGTAATATTAATTAATTTTAAGTCAAATACCTGGTGGAACAAATGTGTTTTCTCGTATTAAACATTCAAATGAAAGTAATCATGACTAAGGAAGGGAGAATAACCTAGAAAAAGTTTTTCTCGAATGCTTTCTCCGGAACTAAATTTTTTTTAGATTACGGAATGTGAATTCATTGTTATGGCATGCTTTGGTTAAAACACAGTTTGAACAGAACATATAGTAGCACACTTAGCCGTTTTTGTCGGAAACTGTTAGGTTTAACGGGATTAATTTTGTTAGAGCCAATAACCTTAAAGCAGAAGTGTATAAGTAGGTAATGTGATCAGTAATATAATTAGGCACTGTGAGTTGTGCATGTGCTCTGCGGGTTGTGATATTGTGATGATTGTCTTTCCTTGGGATCGAGAATAAATAATTTAAACTAGTGATTATTGTGAAAGTGTGGGTTTCTTCTTGCGTTCCCCACAGTTTTAACTTTACATATATATTTGTAACCTTTTCCGACAAAGACTAAATTCCACATCTTTTCGAGACAAGAACTTCCACCAAAAGGTTATTTAGTAAATTCACAAAAGCTCTATTTACTTGTAATACATCCCACTTCTAAACAGTATTGGAAGTGGGCACGCATATAGCCGCTAAAGTCCACGACCAGCCGACAGCTTCAAAAAGGAAAAGACAAAACATATTCCGAAAAACAGTGTCATCTCGTAAACTCAAGATTCGAGTTATATAAGAGACGAAAGTGAAATGGTAATATTTCGATTTTATTACAAAATCATCTTCAGATAAAGTGACTTTACGTAAACATACCTAGGCCTTTATATATACATGAACCGTGATGACATCATCGGTGACGAAGAAGAACGCCTACCTGGCTCTATTTACATGTCACTTGTTAATAAGTAATATCTAATAGTGGTAGGTGGTGATAACAGGATGTGACAGGGATTAAGGATGTTAAGGATGAATAGGAAAGCTGACAGAAGTATACCTAGGTGAAAAGAGACAACTCTTTGCTAGCCTTAAGACTAGAGTTGAGTTCTGGTTTAATAAACTTAATGTGCAGTGCTGCTATAATTAAAAGTTGATTGGTGTTACTAGACTTGTTAGAATAGAGAATTTTATAATTACTAAAAATAAGATTTTTCATGCACGAAGTTAAGTCTGAAGAACAAGAAAGATTATTGAGTCTATCGTATTGGTGACAGAAGTTGGTAATGAATTGTGCGTGTTTACACTCTAGTAACTGTTGGGCAACCGCACCGGTGGTGTGCTGAGTGCCATGTTCGGAAAGGCGTTTGTGAAGACAGCGATCAGTTTTACCTATATAAGATTTATTGCAGCCAGGACAGGTGATCTGATAAACAAGATTACTGCGGGAGAAATCAGGAATTTTATCTTTGTTGGAAATGAAATAAGAGATTTTCTTAGTGTCGTAAATAACGATGAATTTAACCGGATGAGTAAGGCAGCGTCGGATTTTCTTTAGACAGGAGTTGACGAGATTTTCGCCTCGTTTGCCGAGATAAGGAATGCGGATCCATAGCTTAGGCAAATTGTCATCATCAGGAGGATTTTGAGTTGAAAGAGATTTGTCGTTGTATTTGAGTTTGAGTGTGTTAATTAAATAATTTTTGATACTGTTGGGATAACTATTCCATGACATTCGCTAATACTGGACCAAGTGAAGATCCTATCGAGACACCGTCTGTTTGTTCACACAATTGGTTATCAAACGAGAACGTAGTTTTACTGCAGCAGTTGAAAATTAGTTCCTTCAAAGTGCGCTTACTTAAAGTGGTATTGAATAATTTATCATTGAAAATACGATCCAAAACAATATTAACTGTCCGAGACAACGGAACATTGGTGAATAACGACACAACGTCAAAAGAAACGAACTGATAACCTTCTAGAAAAAGCTGTTCGGGGATGTTTTTAATTCTTGAAACGGCATCAAACGAGTCGGAAAGTGAATATTCATTAATAGTTAATGGGTTTATTAAGGAGGAAAGAAATTTGTCAACGTTATAATGTGGAGTATTAGTCGTATCAATAATAGGATGAAATTTGGGGAGAGAAGGAAACGTTTTATGTATTTTGGGTAGACCGTGTGCTCGACCGAAATGCGCTGCTTTAGGACGTAAAAAGTTATATTCGGTATCAGTAATTTCGCCTCGCTTAAGTAAAGTGGAGAGATATCTTTGTAAAGAGGAAAGCCTAGTAGGTGTCGGGTCAGAAACGATCTTTTTGAACTTATTAGAATCAGTGAATAACGACTTAACAGAAGTGATATACTCATTACGTCTCATAAGAACGATGCCGTTGCCTTTGTCGGGTTTAAGAATAGAAAAATTGATAGAGAGATTATTAAGTATTCTGATTTTCTTACGGTCCAAATTAAATTCTTTCAAGTCTAGATCAATGTAGTTGTAGGTTAACGAGCGAAGGGAATTTTTAACTTTTTCTTTTATATAACGTCCTTCTTTAGACATATCTAACCTTGAGACTTGATCCCATACATCTTCAGCCACGGACATGATTTCCAAGTGGTTAGGCCTGGTCGCCAAGCTATATCTGATGCCCAGTTTTAAAAGATTGATTTGATCGGTAGACAGATGTTGACCGGTAAGGTTTAAAATTGTTTCCTTGGGATTGTCCTGTATACCGTCTGCTGTTATTTTTAGTTGGATAAGGGTGAAACGTTTCTTCTTATGGTGGCTGCTAATCTTGCTTTTCTCGTGGCGAATGAGGTGGTTGACAGAGAAAGAAATGAGTTTATGCTTCATCCATTCTGTGCGGGAAGATAATTACTGTTCAAGTTCGCGAGTATGGGTTGTCAAGTTGTTTATGTGGAGTTTCTTGTCCTTCACAGTATCATTTAATAGCAAATGGAGGTAACGCATCCGGGCTTTCTTCTTCTTTATTCGGGTGATGTTTTTCCATCGAACAAATTTATGGTAAACTTGATTTTCTTTACAATTGAGTAAAAATTTTAAATCAAGTTTGGCATTCTCCAATCTCCGTAAAGACCTTTTTTATCCAATGGCAAATTTGTGTAAATCAGCGTCGGTTCTTCGGAGGTTCGACGAAAATCCACGACCAGCCGACAGTTTCAAAAAGTAAATGACAAAACATCTTCCGAAAAACAGTGTCATCTTGTAAACTCAAGATTCGACTTATATAAGAGACGAAAGTGAAATGATAATATTTCAATTTTATTATAAGAATTTAATTTGGACCGTAAGAAAATCAGAATACTTAATAATCGCTCTATCAATTTTTCCATTGAAGCAGTTGATGTTTAGGAAACATGAGAGCTTGGATATATTGAAGTAGATGAACGATCTTCAAGCTCGATACTCAGAAAATGATATCTGAGCCCCAGACGGGGATCGAACCCGCAACCTTCTGATGACCGGTTAGACGCTCTAACCATTGAGCTACCGAGACTCAGATGGCGAGCTAAGTTGCAAATTCGATATATATATATGTGCGAGCTAAGCGGAAGCCACTATATATTGATAATGATATATTGATAATGATTGAAGCAGTTGATGTTTAGGAAACATGAGAGCTTGGATATATTGAAGTAGATGAACGATCTTCAAGCTCGATACTCAGAAAATGATATCTGAGCCCCAGACGGGGATCGAACCCGCAACCTTCTGATGACCGGTTAGACGCTCTAACCATTGAGCTACCGAGACTCAGATGGCGAGCTAAGTTGCAAATTCGATATATATATGTGCGAGCTAAGCGGAAGCCACTATATATTGATAATGATATATTGATAATGATTGAAGCAGTTGATGTTTAGGAAACATGAGAGCTTGGATATATTGAAGTAGATGAACGATCTTCAAGCTCGATACTCAGAAAATGATATCTGAGCCCCAGACGGGGATCGAACCCGCAACCTTCTGATGACCGGTTAGACGCTCTAACCATTGAGCTACCGAGACTCAGATGGCGAGCTAAGTTGCAAATTCGATATATATATGTGCGAGCTAAGCGGAAGCCACTATATATTGATAATGATATATTGATAATGATTGAAGCAGTTGATGTTTAGGAAACATGAGAGCTTGGATATATTGAAGTAGATGAACGATCTTCAAGCTCGATACTCAGAAAATGATATCTGAGCCCCAGACGGGGATCGAACCCGCAACCTTCTGATGACCGGTTAGACGCTCTAACCATTGAGCTACCGAGACTCAGATGGCGAGCTAAGTTGCAAATTCGATATATATATGTGCGAGCTAAGCGGAAGCCACTATATATTGATAATGATATATTGATAATGATTGAAGCAGTTGATGTTTAGGAAACATGAGAGCTTGGATATATTGAAGTAGATGAACGATCTTCAAGCTCGATACTCAGAAAATGATATCTGAGCCCCAGACGGGGATCGAACCCGCAACCTTCTGATGACCGGTTAGACGCTCTAACCATTGAGCTACCGAGACTCAGATGGCGAGCTAAGTTGCAAATTCGATATATATATGTGCGAGCTAAGCGGAAGCCACTATATATTGATAATGATATATTGATAATGATTGAAGCAGTTGATGTTTAGGAAACATGAGAGCTTGGATATATTGAAGTAGATGAACGATCTTCAAGCTCGATACTCAGAAAATGATATCTGAGCCCCAGACGGGGATCGAACCCGCAACCTTCTGATGACCGGTTAGACGCTCTAACCATTGAGCTACCGAGACTCAGATGGCGAGCTAAGTTGCAAATTCGATATATATATGTGCGAGCTAAGCGGAAGCCACTATATATTGATAATGATATATTGATAATGATTGAAGCAGTTGATGTTTAGGAAACATGAGAGCTTGGATATATTGAAGTAGATGAACGATCTTCAAGCTCGATACTCAGAAAATGATATCTGAGCCCCAGACGGGGATCGAACCCGCAACCTTCTGATGACCGGTTAGACGCTCTAACCATTGAGCTACCGAGACTCAGATGGCGAGCTAAGTTGCAAATTCGATATATATATGTGCGAGCTAAGCGGAAGCCACTATATATTGATAATGATATATTGATAATGATTGAAGCAGTTGATGTTTAGGAAACATGAGAGCTTGGATATATTGAAGTAGATGAACGATCTTCAAGCTCGATACTCAGAAAATGATATCTGAGCCCCAGACGGGGATCGAACCCGCAACCTTCTGATGACCGGTTAGACGCTCTAACCATTGAGCTACCGAGACTCAGATGGCGAGCTAAGTTGCAAATTCGATATATATATGTGCGAGCTAAGCGGAAGCCACTATATATTGATAATGATATATTGATAATGATTGAAGCAGTTGATGTTTAGGAAACATGAGAGCTTGGATATATTGAAGTAGATGAACGATCTTCAAGCTCGATACTCAGAAAATGATATCTGAGCCCCAGACGGGGATCGAACCCGCAACCTTCTGATGACCGGTTAGACGCTCTAACCATTGAGCTACCGAGACTCAGATGGCGAGCTAAGTTGCAAATTCGATATATATATGTGCGAGCTAAGCGGAAGCCACTATATATTGATAATGATATATTGATAATGATTGAAGCAGTTGATGTTTAGGAAACATGAGAGCTTGGATATATTGAAGTAGATGAACGATCTTCAAGCTCGATACTCAGAAAATGATATCTGAGCCCCAGACGGGGATCGAACCCGCAACCTTCTGATGACCGGTTAGACGCTCTAACCATTGAGCTACCGAGACTCAGATGGCGAGCTAAGTTGCAAATTCGATATATATATGTGCGAGCTAAGCGGAAGCCACTATATATTGATAATGATATATTGATAATGATTGAAGCAGTTGATGTTTAGGAAACATGAGAGCTTGGATATATTGAAGTAGATGAACGATCTTCAAGCTCGATACTCAGAAAATGATATCTGAGCCCCAGACGGGGATCGAACCCGCAACCTTCTGATGACCGGTTAGACGCTCTAACCATTGAGCTACCGAGACTCAGATGGCGAGCTAAGTTGCAAATTCGATATATATATGTGCGAGCTAAGCGGAAGCCACTATATATTGATAATGATATATTGATAATGATTGAAGCAGTTGATGTTTAGGAAACATGAGAGCTTGGATATATTGAAGTAGATGAACGATCTTCAAGCTCGATACTCAGAAAATGATATCTGAGCCCCAGACGGGGATCGAACCCGCAACCTTCTGATGACCGGTTAGACGCTCTAACCATTGAGCTACCGAGACTCAGATGGCGAGCTAAGTTGCAAATTCGATATATATATGTGCGAGCTAAGCGGAAGCCACTATATATTGATAATGATATATTGATAATGATTGAAGCAGTTGATGTTTAGGAAACATGAGAGCTTGGATATATTGAAGTAGATGAACGATCTTCAAGCTCGATACTCAGAAAATGATATCTGAGCCCCAGACGGGGATCGAACCCGCAACCTTCTGATGACCGGTTAGACGCTCTAACCATTGAGCTACCGAGACTCAGATGGCGAGCTAAGTTGCAAATTCGATATATATATGTGCGAGCTAAGCGGAAGCCACTATATATTGATAATGATATATTGATAATGATTGAAGCAGTTGATGTTTAGGAAACATGAGAGCTTGGATATATTGAAGTAGATGAACGATCTTCAAGCTCGATACTCAGAAAATGATATCTGAGCCCCAGACGGGGATCGAACCCGCAACCTTCTGATGACCGGTTAGACGCTCTAACCATTGAGCTACCGAGACTCAGATGGCGAGCTAAGTTGCAAATTCGATATATATATATGTGCGAGCTAAGCGGAAGCCACTATATATTGATAATGATATATTGATAATGATTGAAGCAGTTGATGTTTAGGAAACATGAGAGCTTGGATATATTGAAGTAGATGAACGATCTTCAAGCTCGATACTCAGAAAATGATATCTGAGCCCCAGACGGGGATCGAACCCGCAACCTTCTGATGACCGGTTAGACGCTCTAACCATTGAGCTACCGAGACTCAGATGGCGAGCTAAGTTGCAAATTCGATATATATATGTGCGAGCTAAGCGGAAGCCACTATATATTGATAATGATATATTGATAATGATTGAAGCAGTTGATGTTTAGGAAACATGAGAGCTTGGATATATTGAAGTAGATGAACGATCTTCAAGCTCGATACTCAGAAAATGATATCTGAGCCCCAGACGGGGATCGAACCCGCAACCTTCTGATGACCGGTTAGACGCTCTAACCATTGAGCTACCGAGACTCAGATGGCGAGCTAAGTTGCAAATTCGATATATATATGTGCGAGCTAAGCGGAAGCCACTATATATTGATAATGATATATTGATAATGATTGAAGCAGTTGATGTTTAGGAAACATGAGAGCTTGGATATATTGAAGTAGATGAACGATCTTCAAGCTCGATACTCAGAAAATGATATCTGAGCCCCAGACGGGGATCGAACCCGCAACCTTCTGATGACCGGTTAGACGCTCTAACCATTGAGCTACCGAGACTCAGATGGCGAGCTAAGTTGCAAATTCGATATATATATGTGCGAGCTAAGCGGAAGCCACTATATATTGATAATGATATATTGATAATGATTGAAGCAGTTGATGTTTAGGAAACATGAGAGCTTGGATATATTGAAGTAGATGAACGATCTTCAAGCTCGATACTCAGAAAATGATATCTGAGCCCCAGACGGGGATCGAACCCGCAACCTTCTGATGACCGGTTAGACGCTCTAACCATTGAGCTACCGAGACTCAGATGGCGAGCTAAGTTGCAAATTCGATATATATATGTGCGAGCTAAGCGGAAGCCACTATATATTGATAATGATATATTGATAATGATTGAAGCAGTTGATGTTTAGGAAACATGAGAGCTTGGATATATTGAAGTAGATGAACGATCTTCAAGCTCGATACTCAGAAAATGATATCTGAGCCCCAGACGGGGATCGAACCCGCAACCTTCTGATGACCGGTTAGACGCTCTAACCATTGAGCTACCGAGACTCAGATGGCGAGCTAAGTTGCAAATTCGATATATATATGTGCGAGCTAAGCGGAAGCCACTATATATTGATAATGATATATTGATAATGATTGAAGCAGTTGATGTTTAGGAAACATGAGAGCTTGGATATATTGAAGTAGATGAACGATCTTCAAGCTCGATACTCAGAAAATGATATCTGAGCCCCAGACGGGGATCGAACCCGCAACCTTCTGATGACCGGTTAGACGCTCTAACCATTGAGCTACCGAGACTCAGATGGCGAGCTAAGTTGCAAATTCGATATATATATGTGCGAGCTAAGCGGAAGCCACTATATATTGATAATGATATATTGATAATGATTGAAGCAGTTGATGTTTAGGAAACATGAGAGCTTGGATATATTGAAGTAGATGAACGATCTTCAAGCTCGATACTCAGAAAATGATATCTGAGCCCCAGACGGGGATCGAACCCGCAACCTTCTGATGACCGGTTAGACGCTCTAACCATTGAGCTACCGAGACTCAGATGGCGAGCTAAGTTGCAAATTCGATATATATATGTGCGAGCTAAGCGGAAGCCACTATATATTGATAATGATATATTGATAATGATTGAAGCAGTTGATGTTTAGGAAACATGAGAGCTTGGATATATTGAAGTAGATGAACGATCTTCAAGCTCGATACTCAGAAAATGATATCTGAGCCCCAGACGGGGATCGAACCCGCAACCTTCTGATGACCGGTTAGACGCTCTAACCATTGAGCTACCGAGACTCAGATGGCGAGCTAAGTTGCAAATTCGATATATATATGTGCGAGCTAAGCGGAAGCCACTATATATTGATAATGATATATTGATAATGATTGAAGCAGTTGATGTTTAGGAAACATGAGAGCTTGGATATATTGAAGTAGATGAACGATCTTCAAGCTCGATACTCAGAAAATGATATCTGAGCCCCAGACGGGGATCGAACCCGCAACCTTCTGATGACCGGTTAGACGCTCTAACCATTGAGCTACCGAGACTCAGATGGCGAGCTAAGTTGCAAATTCGATATATATATGTGCGAGCTAAGCGGAAGCCACTATATATTGATAATGATATATTGATAATGATTGAAGCAGTTGATGTTTAGGAAACATGAGAGCTTGGATATATTGAAGTAGATGAACGATCTTCAAGCTCGATACTCAGAAAATGATATCTGAGCCCCAGACGGGGATCGAACCCGCAACCTTCTGATGACCGGTTAGACGCTCTAACCATTGAGCTACCGAGACTCAGATGGCGAGCTAAGTTGCAAATTCGATATATATATGTGCGAGCTAAGCGGAAGCCACTATATATTGATAATGATATATTGATAATGATTGAAGCAGTTGATGTTTAGGAAACATGAGAGCTTGGATATATTGAAGTAGATGAACGATCTTCAAGCTCGATACTCAGAAAATGATATCTGAGCCCCAGACGGGGATCGAACCCGCAACCTTCTGATGACCGGTTAGACGCTCTAACCATTGAGCTACCGAGACTCAGATGGCGAGCTAAGTTGCAAATTCGATATATATATGTGCGAGCTAAGCGGAAGCCACTATATATTGATAATGATATATTGATAATGATTGAAGCAGTTGATGTTTAGGAAACATGAGAGCTTGGATATATTGAAGTAGATGAACGATCTTCAAGCTCGATACTCAGAAAATGATATCTGAGCCCCAGACGGGGATCGAACCCGCAACCTTCTGATGACCGGTTAGACGCTCTAACCATTGAGCTACCGAGACTCAGATGGCGAGCTAAGTTGCAAATTCGATATATATATGTGCGAGCTAAGCGGAAGCCACTATATATTGATAATGATATATTGATAATGATTGAAGCAGTTGATGTTTAGGAAACATGAGAGCTTGGATATATTGAAGTAGATGAACGATCTTCAAGCTCGATACTCAGAAAATGATATCTGAGCCCCAGACGGGGATCGAACCCGCAACCTTCTGATGACCGGTTAGACGCTCTAACCATTGAGCTACCGAGACTCAGATGGCGAGCTAAGTTGCAAATTCGATATATATATGTGCGAGCTAAGCGGAAGCCACTATATATTGATAATGATATATTGATAATGATTGAAGCAGTTGATGTTTAGGAAACATGAGAGCTTGGATATATTGAAGTAGATGAACGATCTTCAAGCTCGATACTCAGAAAATGATATCTGAGCCCCAGACGGGGATCGAACCCGCAACCTTCTGATGACCGGTTAGACGCTCTAACCATTGAGCTACCGAGACTCAGATGGCGAGCTAAGTTGCAAATTCGATATATATATGTGCGAGCTAAGCGGAAGCCACTATATATTGATAATGATATATTGATAATGATTGAAGCAGTTGATGTTTAGGAAACATGAGAGCTTGGATATATTGAAGTAGATGAACGATCTTCAAGCTCGATACTCAGAAAATGATATCTGAGCCCCAGACGGGGATCGAACCCGCAACCTTCTGATGACCGGTTAGACGCTCTAACCATTGAGCTACCGAGACTCAGATGGCGAGCTAAGTTGCAAATTCGATATATATATGTGCGAGCTAAGCGGAAGCCACTATATATTGATAATGATATATTGATAATGATTGAAGCAGTTGATGTTTAGGAAACATGAGAGCTTGGATATATTGAAGTAGATGAACGATCTTCAAGCTCGATACTCAGAAAATGATATCTGAGCCCCAGACGGGGATCGAACCCGCAACCTTCTGATGACCGGTTAGACGCTCTAACCATTGAGCTACCGAGACTCAGATGGCGAGCTAAGTTGCAAATTCGATATATATATGTGCGAGCTAAGCGGAAGCCACTATATATTGATAATGATATATTGATAATGATTGAAGCAGTTGATGTTTAGGAAACATGAGAGCTTGGATATATTGAAGTAGATGAACGATCTTCAAGCTCGATACTCAGAAAATGATATCTGAGCCCCAGACGGGGAT
This sequence comes from Heliopora coerulea, assembly GCA_030142905.1. Taxonomy (NCBI): domain Eukaryota; kingdom Metazoa; phylum Cnidaria; class Anthozoa; order Scleralcyonacea; family Helioporidae; genus Heliopora; species Heliopora coerulea. The sequence goes on along the minus strand of JASJOG010000413.1, from coordinate 3,711 downwards.
CGAACCCGCAACCTTCTGATGACCGGTTAGACGCTCTAACCATTGAGCTACCGAGACTCAGATGGCGAGCTAAGTTGCAAATTCGATATATATATGTGCGAGCTAAGCGGAAGCCACTATATATTGATAATGATATATTGATAATGATTGAAGCAGTTGATGTTTAGGAAACATGAGAGCTTGGATATATTGAAGTAGATGAACGATCTTCAAGCTCGATACTCAGAAAATGATATCTGAGCCCCAGACGGGGATCGAACCCGCAACCTTCTGATGACCGGTTAGACGCTCTAACCATTGAGCTACCGAGACTCAGATGGCGAGCTAAGTTGCAAATTCGATATATATATGTGCGAGCTAAGCGGAAGCCACTATATATTGATAATGATATATTGATAATGATTGAAGCAGTTGATGTTTAGGAAACATGAGAGCTTGGATATATTGAAGTAGATGAACGATCTTCAAGCTCGATACTCAGAAAATGATATCTGAGCCCCAGACGGGGATCGAACCCGCAACCTTCTGATGACCGGTTAGACGCTCTAACCATTGAGCTACCGAGACTCAGATGGCGAGCTAAGTTGCAAATTCGATATATATATGTGCGAGCTAAGCGGAAGCCACTATATATTGATAATGATATATTGATAATGATTGAAGCAGTTGATGTTTAGGAAACATGAGAGCTTGGATATATTGAAGTAGATGAACGATCTTCAAGCTCGATACTCAGAAAATGATATCTGAGCCCCAGACGGGGATCGAACCCGCAACCTTCTGATGACCGGTTAGACGCTCTAACCATTGAGCTACCGAGACTCAGATGGCGAGCTAAGTTGCAAATTCGATATATATATGTGCGAGCTAAGCGGAAGCCACTATATATTGATAATGATATATTGATAATGATTGAAGCAGTTGATGTTTAGGAAACATGAGAGCTTGGATATATTGAAGTAGATGAACGATCTTCAAGCTCGATACTCAGAAAATGATATCTGAGCCCCAGACGGGGATCGAACCCGCAACCTTCTGATGACCGGTTAGACGCTCTAACCATTGAGCTACCGAGACTCAGATGGCGAGCTAAGTTGCAAATTCGATATATATATGTGCGAGCTAAGCGGAAGCCACTATATATTGATAATGATATATTGATAATGATTGAAGCAGTTGATGTTTAGGAAACATGAGAGCTTGGATATATTGAAGTAGATGAACGATCTTCAAGCTCGATACTCAGAAAATGATATCTGAGCCCCAGACGGGGATCGAACCCGCAACCTTCTGATGACCGGTTAGACGCTCTAACCATTGAGCTACCGAGACTCAGATGGCGAGCTAAGTTGCAAATTCGATATATATATGTGCGAGCTAAGCGGAAGCCACTATATATTGATAATGATATATTGATAATGATTGAAGCAGTTGATGTTTAGGAAACATGAGAGCTTGGATATATTGAAGTAGATGAACGATCTTCAAGCTCGATACTCAGAAAATGATATCTGAGCCCCAGACGGGGATCGAACCCGCAACCTTCTGATGACCGGTTAGACGCTCTAACCATTGAGCTACCGAGACTCAGATGGCGAGCTAAGTTGCAAATTCGATATATATATGTGCGAGCTAAGCGGAAGCCACTATATATTGATAATGATATATTGATAATGATTGAAGCAGTTGATGTTTAGGAAACATGAGAGCTTGGATATATTGAAGTAGATGAACGATCTTCAAGCTCGATACTCAGAAAATGATATCTGAGCCCCAGACGGGGATCGAACCCGCAACCTTCTGATGACCGGTTAGACGCTCTAACCATTGAGCTACCGAGACTCAGATGGCGAGCTAAGTTGCAAATTCGATATATATATGTGCGAGCTAAGCGGAAGCCACTATATATTGATAATGATATATTGATAATGATTGAAGCAGTTGATGTTTAGGAAACATGAGAGCTTGGATATATTGAAGTAGATGAACGATCTTCAAGCTCGATACTCAGAAAATGATATCTGAGCCCCAGACGGGGATCGAACCCGCAACCTTCTGATGACCGGTTAGACGCTCTAACCATTGAGCTACCGAGACTCAGATGGCGAGCTAAGTTGCAAATTCGATATATATATGTGCGAGCTAAGCGGAAGCCACTATATATTGATAATGATATATTGATAATGATTGAAGCAGTTGATGTTTAGGAAACATGAGAGCTTGGATATATTGAAGTAGATGAACGATCTTCAAGCTCGATACTCAGAAAATGATATCTGAGCCCCAGACGGGGATCGAACCCGCAACCTTCTGATGACCGGTTAGACGCTCTAACCATTGAGCTACCGAGACTCAGATGGCGAGCTAAGTTGCAAATTCGATATATATATGTGCGAGCTAAGCGGAAGCCACTATATATTGATAATGATATATTGATAATGATTGAAGCAGTTGATGTTTAGGAAACATGAGAGCTTGGATATATTGAAGTAGATGAACGATCTTCAAGCTCGATACTCAGAAAATGATATCTGAGCCCCAGACGGGGATCGAACCCGCAACCTTCTGATGACCGGTTAGACGCTCTAACCATTGAGCTACCGAGACTCAGATGGCGAGCTAAGTTGCAAATTCGATATATATATATGTGCGAGCTAAGCGGAAGCCACTATATATTGATAATGATATATTGATAATGATTGAAGCAGTTGATGTTTAGGAAACATGAGAGCTTGGATATATTGAAGTAGATGAACGATCTTCAAGCTCGATACTCAGAAAATGATATCTGAGCCCCAGACGGGGATCGAACCCGCAACCTTCTGATGACCGGTTAGACGCTCTAACCATTGAGCTACCGAGACTCAGATGGCGAGCTAAGTTGCAAATTCGATATATATATGTGCGAGCTAAGCGGAAGCCACTATATATTGATAATGATATATTGATAATGATTGAAGCAGTTGATGTTTAGGAAACATGAGAGCTTGGATATATTGAAGTAGATGAACGATCTTCAAGCTCGATACTCAGAAAATGATATCTGAGCCCCAGACGGGGATCGAACCCGCAACCTTCTGATGACCGGTTAGACGCTCTAACCATTGAGCTACCGAGACTCAGATGGCGAGCTAAGTTGCAAATTCGATATATATATGTGCGAGCTAAGCGGAAGCCACTATATATTGATAATGATATATTGATAATGATTGAAGCAGTTGATGTTTAGGAAACATGAGAGCTTGGATATATTGAAGTAGATGAACGATCTTCAAGCTCGATACTCAGAAAATGATATCTGAGCCCCAGACGGGGATCGAACCCGCAACCTTCTGATGACCGGTTAGACGCTCTAACCATTGAGCTACCGAGACTCAGATGGCGAGCTAAGTTGCAAATTCGATATATATATGTGCGAGCTAAGCGGAAGCCACTATATATTGATAATGATATATTGATAATGATTGAAGCAGTTGATGTTTAGGAAACATGAGAGCTTGGATATATTGAAGTAGATGAACGATCTTCAAGCTCGATACTCAGAAAATGATATCTGAGCCCCAGACGGGGATCGAACCCGCAACCTTCTGATGACCGGTTAGACGCTCTAACCATTGAGCTACCGAGACTCAGATGGCGAGCTAAGTTGCAAATTCGATATATATATGTGCGAGCTAAGCGGAAGCCACTATATATTGATAATGATATATT